>CM033641.1:41554251-41731167 GCA_019512145.1 Engystomops pustulosus | reverse complement strand
AACAGTGATGAAATTAGGCAAATCACCTCTCCTCAGCTGTTGTATATGCGTTTCAAACGCAATGAAAACGCAGGTCAAAACGCAACGTGTGAACGCGCCCTTCGTGTCGTAATAACTTTTCAACACTTTAACTTATCTAACTGATTTTGAGATTTTCTCATGAAATATTGTTGTTTATATTGGTAGTATAATTTTGCTGATGTCTTCTTACTATTTCCATCGTTTTTTTTAAATGTTTGCTTATTTTTTATGAATGTTAGAAGGTTTATAGCTTAGTAGTAAGTTCTCAAATTGCGTGCACCACTTCCTCCGCCGCACACGGCATGCGCCACTGCTTCCTCCACATATGAAATGCACTACTACATACTCCGAATATTTAATAAATATAAGGTGAGGTGGAACTATTTGAATGGATTCAGTAGTAATAAAAATGACTAAATGTAATAAAAATACTGTGAACGTAGACAAGCAGATTGTGGAAGAGGGCTGAGGCATTTCAATGGCAGCTCGGATGGACTGCTCTGTGCACACTGCTGTTTAAACCTCCATTCATCCTATAGAGAACCACAGTTTGGTGAATCCATGGTGCATGTCAAATATTATACAAAAATTAGTAATCTGTAACGGAGATTAGGCTTCCCATCTCCACTAACGTACTCATATCATCCCAAATAGGATAATAAAAGACAAGCAATTTAGAGAAATAAATGACACCATCTCTCGGCACACTGCAATAATGATTCAAGATATTTATGGTCACGTTCACATGCTGAAGACACATCTGTCACCTCCACATAAACCCACAGTCACTCACTGTACAGTAAACAGCTCGGGATTCTGGGTAACGAGTGAAGCATGCTGTATAACATAACATCCTGGAGCACAGTCTCCTCCCGTCACACATGGTTGTCAGGACTATGAGACACAAGGCTCGACGAGAGCTCCGTAATAGTCATATATAGTGATATACACAGCGCTATTCACGTTTTGGTAATATACCCGAATTTGAAGCCAATGGCCAATTGTATCCAGTCCATAAGAGCACAAGATATTGTCTATGGAAATGTCCAGTCTTCAGTTTACACTAATTTGGCATAAGGAACGATGTCTCTTCTCCTCCACATTATTCTTTTACATATTTGGGCACCTGTAACCGGAGAGTAATGCATTGTGGGTGCCCAGATCTGCATTGGTCAATTTTTCTGTGAAATGCAGGTAACAGCAGAAAGGTTTCTAGATAGAACCAGCTGGAAACTTACTGTCATTTTAAAGGGGATGTCCAGTCACTACAAGTTAGCCCTCTTTCTATAGGATAAGGGTTAACTTGCTAATCATTGGGGGTCTCAATTGAGGGACCTGCACGAATCACAAGAGACTTTCTGCTCTGTTCATTTGGGTTCCAATGAGGTCCAACAGACCCCCGTTCTTGGGATCCATGGCCGTTCCCCACTAGTCAGCAAGTTGTTGTGACTGGACAACCACCTGCAAAGGATCTATAGTTGAATATTAGTGCAAGCAGGGCCGGCGCCAGCACTGGGTGTACCTGGGCAAGTGCCGAGGCCCAGAGCTCCTGGGGGGCTCACATAAGGCATAAAGAATACATGGGTTGAGGAGTGCTGTATCTAATGCATCCATGGGGTGTCAGGGGGACTTATATAAAATAACCATGTTTGGGCTGTTTGGTATGATAAACTAGGATATATTTTAGGGAATAGGAGACTGTTTTGGTTTTTGAATTTTTAATGCTGCCACGTTAGTTCACTGCAAAGGGGCCCAGTGAGGCTCTGTCGCCCAGGGGCCTCCTGAAACCCGGAGCCAACCCTTAGTGCAAGAGACAGAATGTTTTAGCCTATGGACACCCAAGGTGCATTACAGTAGCAACATGGCGGATTAAACTAAACAAATCTTATCCATTATGTTTGTGAACAACCTGCAGCATGCCATAGCTTGCTCTGTAGGTTTCAACCCGCAGCATGTTTATTCTCATTGCAGATTGTGGGATAGAATGATATCCTGCGAATATATGGCAATAATACAACTGTCTGGTTATGTTGTGACGGAGGCTGCGGACCATCTCGGGCTCAGACTACTACCTCTGCACCCCCTATGGCTACGTCCTGATAATACTGGTGTATGGGGTGTAAATATGTGTATTGTACAATGTGTATCGTAGTTACATTTCTCCCTGAATATGTGATACAATGGCACATATTAGATTCAATTGGCACCGCATAAAAGGAATTTTACTGTAGATGTGTGTATTATATCTAACAATGAATGTCCTAATAATTAATGTAAACTTGACGGCAGATATAAAGACTGTCAGACTGTCAGTGCAATTGTGATGGAGGCTCGTTGGCTACAGAATTTTGCTCTTCTGCCGTCACTGTCCCATATGATATTTCATGAATCTCTTCCTCTTTCAGCTTTTTATATGAAATATCTGTGTCCTCATCTTCATCCATGGGTTCTGGCTTGTGGAGAACTTCCTTTCGGTATAGTTTATACACTAAGACGTAAATCCCTGCCTCAGCGGCCTGGAATAATGCATACAGCAGTGGAAACATGTACATGCTTCCTATGAGATGTGCAGGGAAGGCCAGCTTCAGCAGAGCGGTGCATAGCTGGACATTTTGACAACCCGTTTCCAGAGATACAGTTCTTCGGCAGTTCGGGGGCAAGTTGAATAAAGTGGCCAATCCGTATCCCATTGAATAGCCTATCATAGGCATGATCACTGCCACAATATACACAGAGGGGGGGATAGTAGCCAGCAGCTCCGGTCCTAGCATTGCCCCAGTAAGGATAAACAGAAGGACCAAGGTGACCAGTAGGGACCACAGAGATACCTATAAGATGGGAAAACAAAGAGTTACAATGTTATTCTACAAATATTTATAATGTATACATAGACATTCCTGACCATAAAATAGCCGCTGGTGGAGGGTCATGTGATATATTTCTGTCCATGAACAATCAATCTACCAGGTCCTTGATCTTATATTCATTAATACTATCATAAGGACCTAGCAGGACGTTTGGTTACGGACAGATAGAGATCACAAGACCCTATTTTATGGACTGGACTGTCTGGTTGATGACAAGGCTTTAATTTACATATCAAGAAAATGGAGCAGAACTTTTAATAGCCTAAATATCTTTACCTTATATCCTGCCCCACACTTGCACACACATAATAAAAAAAACATGAGGTATAGTGGCCAACCCCTTTAATGCTTGAAAACCCAGCCTTACAAGGACAGGTAACACCAATTCTCAGGATTCTCAGACACAGCTCAACTATTACCCTCCCTAGACAATCAGTTCTGCACAGAACCCAGATCAGGTCTGCAATATACATTCATTATACTTTTATGCATAATATTTCTAGTAGCAACAAAAAAAAATCAGTATTTCAGTATGAAACCTGAAATGATATGGACACTGCAGGGTATTTTATTTATATTGAAATGTATAAACTTTGTGTTGAAAATCTGACAGCTATGACGGAACCTTAGCAGATGTCCATTGTATTTTCTTACTGGGCTGAAATGCTCTGAGTTTGTCCTTAGAACAAACTTCTTCACTAGTCTATGGATGAATAGTTCCCAAGGAAGACATCTGTGTAGTGTCATTGATCCATTCTGATTTTTCATGTGCACTACCTATAGGCTGCAGCATTTCCCGTCCTGGTGTAGAACTGCTCTACCGCCCGGAGAATGTATCAGGAGGCAGGAGCAGGGGGAACATTATACACTTTATATGATACAGCATACTACATTACATGGCACATCCCCCCATGCAATCATTGGTCTTATTCAGATATGTATTTATTTTAACTAAACAACCACAGTCATTAGATTTTATACATGTATACATAAACACACCAGGTATTATGGGGAGCTTTATCAGATCTTGTATGCCAGTTTTCTTGTATACAAGTTTTGAAATAGTCATAATTCCTGGCCCGTGGCTTGGAATTATGACTATATACCCTTTACTCCACCTCCACACCAAGTAGATGTGGAGGGACCATAAAGAAACTGGCTTAACCAGTGCCAATAGATTAATCTGCCGGGAAGGGATTGTTTTTGCATTGTTCTTAGCAAGAAGGTGGATACTGGAACAGAATCATGCACAGTAGATCATATATTTTATGTACACTATGGATTTTTTGTTTTTTTGAGAAAAACAAGATAAAGGCTGTGACGCACGCTAATGATTGATTACATGACTCGTAGGATACGTGTTATTAGCTGTGACAGAGAGAGTGTTTGTGCTCCCAGTAAATTGGCAGATGAGGGGATAGATATATATCACACCAGTATATAGATTAAAGGGAGCACCATTACTCATAGACGTGCCTGTTTTATGTCTGCCGTCTATAAATCAGGGAGTGCCCTTACTGACAAGTGACGGATGTGGCTGTGCTGCACTAAACAATAATACAATCTCTCAGCTAGATGTAAATGGAGATGAATGTGGAGTGCATACAACAATGCAATAAATGTCCTAAGAGACTGTCTTAGTTTGCTGCACAGCGTCATCAATAGATTTGTACATTTGCCTTATTTCTTCATTCTGGAGCTGAATGTTGTCTCAGAAGTGATCTATGTGATGCTGCACATGTTATTCCCTAGATATGGACAAATGCTCATTTACTTACCCGGTCCATTCGCGATCCCGCGGCGCTTTGTCCGACATTCATTCGGAGCTTGCCGGGATTCACTAAGGTCTTGCGCCCAATATCCACTAGGTGTCGCTGCTGCGGCAAGGTCCGCCGGAGTTCACCATCCTCTTCCTTGTGTATGTAAGTGCGTGTCAAGCGACACATTTTTTTAAGAAATACTGCTGTGTTTCCGAATCCATCGCGTGCGCCAAAAACACGGGGCAAAACGGCGCAAATTTTCGGGAAACCCAACAAAAAATGAGCGATTCAGGCCCTTAGTAAATGAGCCCCATAATGTTTTATATTTGCTAGTTGTTACCTTGAGATGAAAAAGTTCTAAGTGATAAAATCTGCAATGCAATGTTCATTTCTCTTTTTTTTGACCCCCCCCACCACCATATGCAGTTTGCCACCTGTTGGTTGTCTTTTTCATATAGAAGCAACCTTCACCTGAACTGACTTCTTCGATAGACCATTCTCTGTATAGACATGTTAAACCATGACCAGGCCCTATTTCATTTTTGCGTTTTCATTTTTCACTCCCCACCTTCAGAAACCTACAACTTGTTTACTGAGTAAGAAATTGCACTTCATAGTGATGGTTTATAATATTCCATGGGGTGATTTGAATTTTTTTTTTATTCGATTGTTTTACTTTTTGTTTTTTACTATTTTTCAGACTCTCTAGGGTACTTTAACCCTAGGTTGTCTGATTGATCCTACCATATACTGCCATACTATGGCAGTATATGTTTTTTTTCACATCATCTATTACATCGCACATTGTAATAGATGGGTTAAAATGAGACAGCCTCGGGTCTTCATATGACCCGAGGCTGTCATAGCAACAGATCGCCGCTCCCTGATGACGTCACGGGGAGCAACGATCTAAGCCAACATGGTGGCGCCCATGCTCGCACATCATGCAGATATTACCAGTGGGTGTTTTTTGCAATATGATGCAAACGCTCACTGGCTACGCAAACATCCACAGCTAATACGTGATGTTGTAATAAGCTACGCGTCGTTAAAGGATTTGTTCAGAGGTTAAAACATGGCTGCTTTGTTCCAAATTCACCTGACCTGACGGGTACTACCATTCAGCTGTATAGACATGAATAGAGCTGTGTGTGTGTGTGTGAATACCTTATACCAACCATGGTCAGGAGAGAAAACTATTTTTGTAAGAAAGCAGCCATTTTTATGTACGTCTGGACAACCATTCTTGGTGATCTCTCTTCTTTGGAGTACTGTTTTATTAACTTCTAATGTATTTTGAATATTTGTATTTTAAATAAAGAGCTATTATTATTATTGAATGGTGGGTTATCTCCTGTTTCTTACTTCATGGCCTGTTCTCTCTCCCTTCAGGCTAAAGATCATATTCTCTCTGATAGCCTATTTAGCTGTTTTATCCCACAGGGAAGGCAAATGTCAGCCCTTAGTCCACAGTGTCCCCTTGGATCTTTGTTAGAAGAAGTAGCATAGTTAATTAGGTTAAAGGGAACCTTTCACCAGGAATGTTAAAAATAGCAGGCAGGGAAGGGAGATTGGCAGAGGAAGAATGAAAGAGGAGACACAGGCACACACAGCTGCAGTCCCCCGGGACTCACCAAATATGGCTGGAAGGAGCCAGGTAATGTAAGTTAAACTTATATAAACTACTAAAAGAAAATCTACCACCAGTCTATGACCCTGTTCTGGGTTCTAACGCAGCCACGTAAGGAACAGCTGGTTGCACAAGTATATGTGCATGCACTAGATGTGCCAAGGATGAGGTAACCAGCTCTCGGAGGCAGGGGGTGGAGGCCAGTGAAAGACGAGGCGTGCATAATTATAATCCGGTGGAGCACCGTAAGTGAGCTATGATGTGGAAGGAGCGCCTGAACTGCATCTGAATATCATCTGAAGTAGATTTTTTGCCAAAAGCAAAGGTTTTTGTGCCAAGATATGTACCGCACAGAGCCCAGCAGTAAGTGCCTTTAATTAAAAAACGTCATACATTTCAAAATGGCATAGATTGACATAGCATAGACTACTGGAACCTGTCATCAGCTAAAAATGACATTCCTGTCTGTGAAGTTTTCTTTCAATATTATATAATTCTATACACTTACAAAGACATGGGAAATTAAAACCATCAACTGTAAAGCTTACCTTAAGAAGAATATCTGCAATCCTGCTGTAGCGGTAACGTACAAACACTCCTATGCCAATAGGCAGAAGTGTACTACAGAGAGTCAGGGTCACAGCCCCCAGAGGTAGAAACTGCACAAGTGGAGTGTTTATCCATGGTCGGCTGTAAATCCACAGGCAGAGTGGCATCAAGAGCAGCGCCAGGAGGGTAGAAGAAGTGGTCATGATAATACTGAAAGAGGGCAGAAAAACACCAATTAATATTACAATTATATTATAACATTACAACTCAGGCTCAAAATTTTAAATATCAATACTGAGACATAATTTCCAAATAAAATACATGATAATATTTAGTGTACATTTCGGAAGTGATGTGGCCCATTTTTTAGGAGTATCTTGAATATTCTACGGTAAGAAACGTGAAATGTGTAGGGGATAATAGTAAACTTTGTGATATGCTTCATTAATAAACAAAGATTTCCTGTGCCTTTTTTGCTTCTTCTTTCTCCTTTAGTGAGCAGTGAATCTGAAGTCCCATGCACAGCACAGAGACAAGGAACATGGGCTTAAGATTATCTCTTTCCAGAACAGAAAGTGGATTTACACAAAAAAAGTCAGGGGAAAAATAAGGGCACAGGGACATATTTATTTAATAAGGTATATTCCAAAGTTAAATATTATCGTCTGCACTATTGATTTCAGCAATTTTATTGAAAGTTTAGTTACATTTGAAGGCGCTTCAAACTACAAGTGCTTGGATAGTTCTGTAGCCTTTGATCCCCTATAGCTATTTCCTGGACATTAATAATTTGATATTTCTATATTCTATTCAAAATACTGGATATACTAATTCTGCAGGTCTCATGATCTGTTATGTCTTCTCTAAAACATAAAGGGCATCTTGGGTGTTTACACTTCCAAAGATCTGAGATGAGTTATCAAAACTGAAAACCATGTTATTTTTCACATGTGAACAATAGAGAACATGGCATATATTTTTATTTTCCTTTCATAAAATAGAAAGAAGATTTAATATATCTTTAGATGGAGAGACTCAGGGAAGCCAGAATACAGGATCCAGGGCATTAGAATTACGGTGTATTACACAGAGATTTCCTTCTAGCTCAACACAGTGATTGACAAGGATTGACCACATTGAGAAGTTCATTTCCAATTTTGCTTATGGCATTAAACCAAGCCGGAAGAGGCAAAAGAACTATCCAGTGTAAATATATGAGATCAGATAGTCCTCAAATACCAATATCTCCCATATGTGTCATCAAAGAAGGGGACAATTCATAATTAGATACTTCAGAATTAGTGCTGTAGCTGCAGTGATCCCAGAGACATCGGATGCTACATGGCCTACCGTACATTATTATGGAGTATCTGGGACCCTGAGTTGATTTTTTTTATAATTTTTTGCTTTATGCTTTTTTAACTGCTTTATTAAAATAAACAGAGAAAAACATCACATTGAAAACCGTCATGTCATTCTTGGTACAAGTACATTTAATAATACAGAGATCGAGAATAGAGGGAAAGGTTACATCTTTCAAATTCCATTGCAAAAACTTCTAAGTGCGGTGTAGTAGGCCTGCTAGACCTCAAACAGAATGCACATAAGTATAACCCAAACAAAGAAAACAAAAAAAGGGTAGTGAGTGCAGTGTCAAATATTTCCAGGGAGAGTACCTGTAATACAAACTTCTTCCCGGGGGAGTCCTGCCTGATTAAAGTATCACATTAACAATGGAGTAGATATTAGTTCCGGTGATGAGGCGGTTCACCAGTTGGTTTGTAGCTCCGCCATTGCTTTTCTAAATCTAGGAACCAAGTAATTAGTGTCTGTCCCAAACCAGGTTAAATGTGTCTGGGAGTTTTCTATGCTTATATATAATCCTTTTGTATGGAAGCATTTGATTAATCTGAAGATTCTATTAATTCAATTTAATGCACGTCTGGGCCAAAATAATGGTTCCGGTCTGAATATATTTAGGTATAGAGGCCAATCATCTTCAGGGATCAGACCCAAAAGGCATATCTCTAGGGAGAGCGGTACTGGGTTAGGTAGTAAGGAAGACAAAAATTCAATTACATGTTTCCAAAATGTCTCATGTGCCAGAAGTTGACACCTAGTTCTGCACAACGGGAAAAGCTGATGTCCATACACAATCCATCCTGCATTGCCAGATGGGGGTCAAATAGGTTTGATGAGTAAAGTACAATTGTATCATCTTATTGTTGACCGATGGAGACACTCTAAGATGGGAGGAACATTTCAGCGATGTCATCCTCAGCTAGAGTTGGAATACAGTCCTTCCAGCGATCTATGATTGGTAGTGGAGAACTGCGCAGCTACTTTGCAGTATAGCCATATGGGTATATAGTGCTGATATCAACCCTCTGGGACCCTGTGTCTTACATATCCCTGTTAACGGGTATGAGGAGATAGGCTGTCATAGGAGGGGGGTGGGGGAGTTGGGCCTCAAGGGCATGCCTCAACTGAAGGTATCTGTAAAAGAAGGATCTATCCAACTCGTATTTTTATATATATCTCCCCTGAGTGTGATTCGCCTGGTGCTACACGCAGCAGCACCTTCTAGTGTCTGTAAGTGTGGAAGAGAGGGGTTAAGCCATAATGGCGTCTCAGGTATAACGTCCATGAAGTTGGCCAGAGTTTTGGCTGCCTGCCATACCTGTCTAGTCACTTTATGAAGGGTTAACAATTGTAAGGCAGAGCCTGGGAGGGTGTGTGTGTGTGTGTGTGTGTGGGGGGGTTCTAGAACTGGTCATAATGGGGCACATTTACTAAAATGTGAGCGAGTGGAGCTATGCAGTGTGCTCCTCCGTCTCTTCTCAGTGATTACAGGAAGCAGCTCCATGATGTCTACTCTGTCCAGTCTTCAATCATAATTAGAGTCTGTTGTGATTCATGATTTCTGCCACTCATTCTTCATGAATCTGGCGATCCCTGCAATGCCCCGACAGAGTGCACCGCTTTTTTTGCTGCACCTTTAACATAGGGCTACGATACAATTCTGTTGAACTTTGCATGTCAAATGTTGTGCATGGTCCGACTGAGCACCAGAACACCCATTTCAGTGCAAAAATGTGTGCAGCGTGCGTTACAATTGTGTCTCGGACACTTCTTAAATTCATGTGCAAGCAGTTTGCACTGAAAAGAAGAAAACTGGCACAAGGACCTAGCTGCAAAAGATAGAGCAGGCCCTATTTTTGGCGCAGATTTGCGGTGCGGGCGCTCAGAATCCTATAAAGAGGGGAGAGGTGAGGAGCGCTCACCTTGGTGTGCATGAGTTCTTAGCCCGACTGCACTAAAACATGCTCTGTTGAAACGGGCCCATATGCTAGTCAGTTCCCAGTGACCAAGCACAATGCAGTAGATGGGAGCCCTTAAATGATTTTGGAATATGATGCAAGGAGTTGTGTCAGTCGAACAGCAACTCTGACACTGTAGCCGAATTTTCACTACGATGCTACGATCACTACTCCTGTCCAGTGCACTGTGGTCTCTCAGTGGAGCTTATTTACTAAGGGTACGCGGATCGCATTTCTGTCGGACTTCCTGACATTTTCGGGATTTGCGTTGCTGTGACAAGGCTTTATCAGGGGAATTGTGCACGCAATCGGATTTCATTCGCCAGAAATCGGGGGCGGGCCATCGGGCGGTCCAACGGATTCGGACTGAGAGTGGGAGTTAAGATTAAAATTGTGTCGCAACCAATACACTTACAATACATTGGGAAGAAGATGGTGAACTCCGGCGGACCTGAGCGGGGAAACGACAGATGCAGAATATATGTTAGTGTATCGCAGCACGGTGCATTCTGGTCGGACAATGCACATCGGGCAATGCACCAGGGACAGGTAAGTAAATGTGCCCCAGTGTGTTTGGGCACAGCCAGCTTTACTCCTCATGGGAAGTATGCAAATACTTTTTCCATACTCCTTTTGCAACCTTGAAACGCAGCCCTCTTAACCCAAGTATGGCCTACAATAAGTCTAAAAACATGATGTGGGACTTCATGCCCCAGTAGCCTCTTAATAAAATTTGCAAATACATCAAATAAAAGATTTATTAAGTTCTGGGGCACTACAGCACAGGGCTACACTGGTTAGTGCTTTGCTGCGGCATGGTACCAACAGGTCGATCCACAGGTGCGACTTTGTCCTCGGTGGCAGCCAAGGCGAGGTACAAAGTCAGAATGCAAGTTTGTGGTCGGCGACAGGCAGGAGGTCAAGACAGGCAGCAAAGGTTCAAGGTCAGAGGTGGAGCAGATGGTCAGGGCTGGCAGTAAAGGAGCGTAAATGGGAACAGGTCCGGGGTCACAACAGGAGATCAAAACACAGATAAATGGCAAGGGAACAAGCTTTCTATTCTGCCAGGGAATGCTGGGAGACGCTGGCTTTTAACCATTTCGTGAAAAGGGCCAGCATTAGTGGTGGGCTGGCCCTTTAAATCTTCTGAAGCCGGCCCACACACGCCCTAAGAGAAGTAAACGCGCGCCAGACTGGAGTCAGGAACGGGGAGAGGTAAGAGGCGCAGGGGGACACAGGGGATCACGGGTGAGCGTGGATAACGGGATCACCCGTGACATTAGGTAGATCCGTGACGGTAGGTTTCCTTTAAAGGCTGTGTGCTCCACTGGGAATGAAATAAATATGGGCTTTTAATGGCAAACTCTCCCCGTCTATAGGCTCTTACCTACCCAAACCTATTCCTTACACTGTGCTGAGGGGATACAAAAACATTGAAACAGCACTGTCCAAAGTTGGGATTGTGTGCCTTTTGGAATAGATAAACTAGTTTGGCTATTATTAAAAATGAGAGGACCCGTAGTTTTATTTCAGGTTTGGCCTAAAACAATGGGTCCGCTAATCTCTAGCTATTAACCCACATCATTTCTTCTTGAAAGTCATGCTTGATGATAAGGGAGCTAGCTTCAAGGTAGTGCTGAGGTGGTCTTTACTGGCAAACTCTCCTTGAGAACAATTTCCTCCTTGAGCAGTAGTTGTGTGACGGCAGCCTTGACCTAGACAGACTACAAATGGGGAAAGGATTGTATCATCCACTAACAAGCACCAGCATCTCCCAGTTTCATTGTCAATTACCAAGAAATGAGGCCCCTCTGTTACACAACCCTGCCCAGACAATTTCCAGCTTCTTAACATATGGAAATGTGTTCCAATTCTGTATACAGTATTTGACAGCCAGCCATCATTAATATTAATTTGTGGTAGTGTTGTAAATGAGAAACCTGGACTGCTACAAACTACTGTCAGTCACCCCTAGTATTCATACATTTGCTTTCACTCTACAGTCCAAATGACACCTCCCCTGTATTCTTTGGGTCAGAACAACCATGCATATGCCAAATTTATATAGGTTTTAGTATGTTTTAATAAGTTTTGTTTTTTTTAAATCAGATTCTCAGGCCAATAACTTTTCATACTTCAGTGTACGGTGCTGTGCAGTGTCAATGTTTGCGGGATGAGCTGACTTTTCCATGCTGAAAGTTTGGGGACTATACAACCTTTTTTGTTTGTTGCAAATTGGCATGAAAGTTGCGATTTGGACATTTGGAAGTTATTTTCTATTACAGTGGCAATTGCCAGGTATCATTGTCTTTATATTTTGATAGAGCAGGCATTTTGGGATGTGGCTTATATGTTTATTATTTTTTTTTTTTAAATGTCCGATAAGAGGGGTGATTTGAATCCGTGTGTGTGTATATATATATATATATATATATATATATATATATATATATATATATACGTATGTATATGAACGTATATGGTGAAAATTTTGCTGATCTTTAACAGTCTGCTAAACTATAAAAGGCTGCTGCAGCTAATCCAGCTGGGAGTCTTGGGGAGACTCCTGGCTGTCATGCCAATGGATTTTCAATGATGCATCGTTCCGAGCCAAGATGTTTCTGCGCATGTACACTGGAATTTAAATGGAACCTGTCACCACATTTTTTTAAACATACAGCTAGTTGCAGGTTTCCATATAGCCCTATTAACTAAATGACATAAAATCAATTTGATAAACTTGCCTTGCATATAGCCAGAAATAGGAGGAGTCGAGGGAGGCGTAGCCTACTTGGCTGAATCCAGCAGCTCCTCCCTATGCCTTCTCACCATCAGCAATTAATGTCATGTGACCAGCGTGACATCATGTAAGGTCCTTTTGCCTCCTAATATTTGCAAAGTGTATATGCATGTACATGCATGTATCTGATCACATGAAATCACAGCATGCTTCCATGGATGATAGGGAGGAGTAGAAGTCCACGGAGGCATGCTCTGATTTCATGTGATCAGATACATAAATAGGGTATAGTTTGCAAATGTTAGGAGGCAAAAGGACCTTAGATGTTGTCACCTGGTCACATTATGCTATTATGATGTTATGACCATGCTATATTGTACTTGGGGACATAAAAAAAGAGTATCGGTGCAACAGAAGACACAACCCCACCCCCGGTGCACCCAGGAGCTCATTTGCATAAAGAGAAAAAACCTTCCTTTAAAAACAAAAGATTGTTGCATAATAGGAAAAAATGTATAATATACCCTACGCAATGCTGTTCTTTAGTTAAATTTTGGATCTAGTTTTGGGTTCAGTATTCCCAGACTGTTGTCTGTATTAGATTATGAAGGACTGGCGATCAAAGAGGGGAATCAAATGACCTTTTCACCATAATTTTTCTTCGCTATGACATAATATTTGATATGACAAAACCCCAAAAGGTGTGCATTGTGTGTGAAAAGGGGCAAATGTATTAGAACAGTGCAAAAAATGTGATCTTCAGGAACACAAATGTCTCACCTATGGAAAATGTTATTTTGCTGCTGAAATTTATTGCCTTCCTTTTCCCTATATATTGCCCTCAGAAAGACGTCTTGTGATCAATGTTCCAAAATACAGACTTGTGGAGTGTCTTCATACAGTATTTCCACAGAGCACAAATATTTCATTCCTATATCACATACGCAGGAATTGACTTTCCCACTGCCTATACTTAGTGGATTCACCTGTACAAATATCGCTTTATATTTTTATTATTTTGGTATCTATGAACAATCTGTGTGTTCTGTTTCAAATGTCATTAAATAGAAATAACAAATACAAATATAAAAATGTTTTGATTTAGAATAACAGATTTTTGGAGTTATTAATATTTCACAATATGAAATTAGCTAAAAATCACCAATATTGTATACACAGTTCAGTGCCGTTATACCACTATTTTTAGTCCACTCCCAACAAAACTATAAAACATATATATTATAAGCATCATAATTAATATGTATCTTAATAATTAATTAAAATAATTGTAAGTTGTAAACCCGGGCCGACAATGGGAAGTCTGTTGGGGTATGTTTGGGTAATTGGTTGTAACTGACTCAGACATTAATCAATACTGTGAGAAACAGATACTATAATGTATTGTGTGCGTCAAAAATAATGATAACTTTCAGAAAAGCATACTAGGTATGTATAACGTACCAGACATCTCATTGCTGTCATATATATATATATATATATAACATGGCAATTATTATTTTGCCTGGACACACTTTTCAAACCCCTTTCACACATCATTATTGTTTGTAGCTTCGTTAAAACCCCCCAAAAAAAAACCTAAATCTAATAAAACTAAAATCACACAAGTCATTCCTAAATATGATGCACTTCACATGGCTAAGACATATCATTCTCTGGTGTTATTCATTTGATGACGCCTCCGTCTCTTCTATACTATAATGACTTCATATTTCGCTCCCATTGAATATCGTGTTACTATAAACCAATCCTCTAAGACTAAGGTGACCTGCAGATCTCTCTTGTTGCATAGTGAGGGTTTTATGTCTATAAAGCTGTGACAGCCACAGGTTGCCTTCTTACTTTACCAAAAACTATTCCTTTGAAAAAGAAAGAATATGTGTTGTGTTAGACCATGACAGACCCCCCCGCCCACCCTCCTCCTCCTCGTCACACACACCCTGTTTGCCCAGAGTAGAGGTCATTTACCTGAGATTCATGTCTCCATTCACAAGGAGGGACATAATGTTGGAGAGGTTTCCTCCAGGACAGCAGCCACACAGTAAGACAGCGATAGCTGCTACTTCATTGAGCTTGAAGATTAAAGCCAGGAGAAAAGCCATCAATGGCATAAGGACAAACTGACTGATGAGAGCCAGGAGGACCCCAATGGGTCTTCTGAGGTGATCTCCAATTTGACTTACTTCCACAGTGCAACCCAAGCCTAGCATTGTCACACACAGAGCCACTCCAACAAATACACTCAGCCCATGGTTCAGTGGGCTATCCCAGAAAGGTGTAGATGTGGCTAGTGTCTCTGGTAGAACCCCCTGAAGCATTGCAGTCATGATGCTTGGATCTGTCCTGCTATCTCCAAAAATATATGTGTCATTTGGATCTAGAGGTGTCCCATCTGTGAAGTTTTCCACAAAGTTCCACAGTGTAGAATTAGATACATCCAAAGAACTGGCACTTGAGTTTTCCATTTTATGAACCAGTTTTCCTCCCTTGGTCCTGAATGAGCTGATACAAGAGAAGGAGAAGGAGGAGGTGGAAGGAGGAGGAGGCAGGTTGCCCCTATCTCATCTTCAAGCAGCAGCCAGGCAGTAATCTGACCAGGATGAAGCTCCTTCTCCTCTATCACATCTCATACAGCTGTCCAACCTCACCCTCCCTACCACACCTCCTCACAGCATCTCATGCAAAGGAGAAGCTGAAGGTCTGGTCAAGTCTACCTGCTGTGTCTACTAGAGAGTCTAGTGTCTACTATACTGTGCCTCAGTATACACACATGAACAGGACTCCTATGTATAATAGCAGGGATGCGCAGTGTAATAACATTACAGTCCTTTGGCTTTGTGCCTGTTGCAATTTACTACCGTATGTCCTACACTGTCGGCACTGAAAGGGTCCTGAGACAAAGCAGAGGATCTGTAGCCACTAGGGAAATTTGCAAATGCAATAAAATATTGTAAAATTCGGATTCATTGTCAAAATCCTACATTGCACACCAAAAAAGATTACTTATCAATTAAAGTCTTACTGTTTGGTTTTTATACTAAATATATATACCACATAACATATACAAAATATTAACAATAATTTTATAATAATACCGTAAATAATATAGTTAGACGCACTAACAATATGAAAGATAAGAGTCATTTTATTGGTAGAAATAGCAAACGTGCAATACTGAAAATCTGAATTACATGATAAATTACCAGCTGCCTAAACACCCACCTACATAAAACATAACACAATGAATTGGATGGTAAATAGTCACAGCCTTTATTCACAACCAGCTGGGCAAAACACCTAATGCATCAAACTTCCTAAGCTACAGCGGTGTGAGCAGGACATCCTCATAACACATCATGCAAATAATACAACTCACTTACCAGGGACGCATATATAAAATCACATTTATAATAATTATAGCAATAACTTTTAGAATCATTTTAAGGGAATGAAAATATTCTTACAGACCCCCCTCTAGTGGCCACAAATTCTTTTATCCTGTATAACCCAGAGGTTTCCCTGCTATTAACCCCTTAACGCCGAGGCCCTTTTTCATTTTTGCGTTTCCATTTTTCACTCCCCACCTTCATAAATCTATAACTTTTTTATTTTTCCATGTAAAGAGCTATATGATGGCTTGTTTTCTGCGTTACATATTACACTTCATAGTAATGGTATTTCATATTCCATGCCATGAGCTGTGGGTGGTGTCATTTTTTGTGACTTTTGATTTAGTTTAGGACTATATGGCCTTTTTTTGTGACTTTTGATGAGGTGTTTAATGCTACCAAGTTTAGGACTATATGGCCTTTTTATCACTTTTTATTGAATTTCTTATATTTTTCAAAATGGCAGAAAAGTGGTATTTTCCACTTTGGGTGCTATTTTTCATTACGGGGTTAAACGCAGTGAAAAATATGTTACTATATTTTTATAGATCGGGCATTTTGTGACGTGGCAATACTGAACATGTTTATGATTTTTACTGTTTGTTTATATTTATACGACTTCTAGTGAAAATTTTTAGGTTTTTTTTAATATAATTTATTTTAACCTTTTTTTAAAAATTTTTCCTAATCCTACCATACACTGCCATACTACAGTATATGGCAGTATATGGAGATTTTACTCATCATTTATTACAATGTGCAAATCGCAAATCGTTAAAATCAGACAGCCTCAGGTCTTTGTCCCGAGGCTTTCATGAAAACCGATCGCCCCCACCCCCACCCCCGATGACATCACAGGGTGTCAGCAATCTAATCCAAGATGGCGGAGTGCATGCACCACCAGGATTTCAATGCCTCCTGCAACTTTGTGAAGGTTCGTGAACGATCCATCCGGCGAGCCGTTACACCAGTAATGGGAGCGCAGTATTAACTTTGATCAGCAGAGACACTGAGAAGTGAAGAACACGCATTCCCCAAGGTAACAATACATCAGACTATTATTTCTACTAAATCATGATTCCATTACTCTGGGTATTTTTTTTTTCAGATTAACAACCACCCCCACTCCTTCAACATACCCCCCCCCTCTACCTACCTACCTAGCGCATGTCTTCCACGCGCTAATACTATTGCACCTGACTTTAGCCAAAAGCGCACGCTTCATCCCAAGGCAGACACTCATGCATAAGGCAACAACAAGTTAACTCCCAACGTAGGTCTGCTACTATCAACTTTTTTAACAGGCACTATGATATCACTAGCACGTTTCGTGGCTCCCATATTTTTTCCGCACAGAAAATACTTGTTTTTATCTTTTTGTACACCAATAAGTAGTATGCCTTTTAATCAACGAACCAACGCGTCTGGATCCACAGAATTTCCTCCTCTAGATTAAAGGGCGCCGTTAACAACTGCTGTAGTTTTATCTTGGGATGGACTGTCGCTCCGCTTCCAGGCATACTTTCTGCAATCCAATCCCCGTTCTCTGCTACTCCCAACAAAGCACTTCAGAACCTTTTGTTAATATCAAGTTGTAGTAGCGTCTCTTACTAAGTTTGGGAGATATGCGGGTTATGGGATGGTGTCCAGAGCGCAACAGCTGCGAAATAATACTGTTAAATGATAAATGTTTCCAGTATATTTTGTGGATTACACAGCAGGTTGGCTGCAATTTAAAAGTTTGATGTTGATGATGCCCGTCGATGCTCTTGGCGGTGGCCTTTTTATCGCCTAGGCTCAGCAGTTTGAGCACCATCTGCTTCGCTTAGGAACGGCACTGCTGCTGTCCTAGATCTACCCGACTTGATTGGGGGCGCATCCCCGGATGGTATTCGAGGAGGTGGAAGGAGGGTGTTGGAGGAGATAGTTAGTAGCCCTTGAGACCTGGACCGAGGTAGGTCCCCGCCATCCTCTGCGTCGCCAGTATAGCCAGCCCCAGTTCCGACTCCTCGGTCCAGCCTGCACCAAGTTAAGTGTAGTAGCGTTCTTATAGTTTGGGAACGGCGGGTGAGGGAGATGTACACAGGATTGGCGCAAGACGCTGTAAATCAATATCCGTAAAGGTAAAAGTTTGCCGTTATATTTTGTGTATAACATCAGCGGGTGGCGCAAAGTTAACAACTTTTGATTGGAATCCATAAACACCCAACATTTCTGCCTGACACACCTCGTTTGATAAGGGGACATGTATGAGGCACTATATGGTAACGACTGTTGGAGGTAGCAATGGAGACAAGTGTGGAGGCTCTAATGGAGAGACAATTTAATTTGGATATGCCGGTATGTGGCACCAAAAAAAGTTTTCAAACCAGAGGAGCGGTCGTCGGCCCCCGAACAATAAATAGATTGAGTGCCTGTAATGTGGCATCCAAAAAAGTTTTCAAACCAGATAGGCAGGTAGTGTGGCCCTCCAAAAATTGAATAGATTGATTCCTGTATGTGGCAGTCCAAAAAGTTTTCAAACCAGAGTCGAGCAGTACGTTGTGGCCCTCCCAGAAAATGAAGTAATATGGAGTGCCTGTCTGTGGCAGTCCAAAAAAGTTTTCAAAACCAGAGGAAGCGTAGTTGTCCCTCCAAAAATGAATGATTGATGTGGCCTGTATGTGGCAGTCCAAAAAAGTTTTCAACCAGAGGAGCAGGTAGGTGGCCTCCAGAAAAATTGAATAGATGGAGTGGCCTGTATGTGGCACGCCCAAAATTGTTTACAACAAGGACCGGGTAGGTGGCCCTCCACAAAAATTAAATGCATAAATTACTCATGAATCGCTATGAGCCGTGTTCCCTGTCCCAAAAAATAGCCAGTTTCTCCTCTGCTTAGTGTACAAGAGAGGAGAAAGAAAATGGAGTGAGGGGGAGATGCATAAATTATTCAGGTGAGCTTCCTTACCTGTGGAGATTGGAAATTATGAGAAAGCCGGCTTTATATCATCTTAATAAGCGCCAGCCTGTCAGCGCTGTCATCACAGGGTGTACGTTATCGGTGATGATGCCACCAGCCTGCACTGAAAACACTTGCTCGGTACACACGCTAGCGGCAGGGCATGCAAGAACCTCCACAGCGTCAGCGCCAGTTTTCGGCCACATGTCCAGCTTTGACACCCAGTAGTTTAGTAGGAGCTGTTGGACATTTAGACAATGCTATGGCCACTACCACTCCTCACCATCTTTTGTAAAGATCACCTACTCTGCCCGAGCCTGGGGACAGGTGGACAGTGTCTTGCTGGGTGACATAATAGCTTGCAAAAAGCCTTGTAAAGTCCTGCTCACCCTTTGCGCATGTTTCTGGACAAGCTGCCTGCTCGCCTACTCTCATCCATCGCGTTACTTGTCCCGCAGTCACATTCTATCGCCTACACTCTGCCTCGCTCGCATGTCAGAAGGGAATACTGTTTTTCGCTTGTGCACCATGGCCTGCTGGTATTCATGGCATCTCACACTCCTTTCCTCTCCAGGATAGAGGTGAAGATTTTGCTTGTAACCGTGGGTCCAGGGAGAGTGAATACGCAGTATCGGTGCTGTAATAAATTTCTTTGACGGAGGTCACGGAAGGCAGCCTAGCAATGAAATGCTGCCATATGCGCCAGAGTACCAAGCGTAAGAATTCCTTCCCCTCACTGGCCTGACTGTCCCATTTCCTCTCCTCAACTCCTCTTCTTCTGCTCATACACTGAACAGTGAGGATGAACAATGGTCCCCTCTTGTGTCTCGCCAACATCTCCTCCTCTTCCGGTAATAGCGCCTGAGAAAGACCTAATGGGTGCTTTGGCTACAACAAGGGATCTTCTTCCCCCGTCTCTTTTACGAGCGCAAAGCTTTCCGACTTTCATCTGATCAGAGGTTTTTCCACAGGCCAACAGCGGGATGGTGATACAGGCTGATATGGCGGCATCGCCACTGACCTCGGTGTTGCCTCCTCGAAGTTACTCAGCAACCTGACGATATCATAACAATCTCCCGTCCACTCCCTCATTGTTACTTGAGAAGCTGACTGTACCTGACGACCGTTCTGGTGGAAGTTGACTCTGGCAGTTACAATCGCTCTGCGCTGCTGGTACTCTGGATAACATGGTTAATGTTGAATTCCCCTCGTGGGCTACTTCGGCACACAGTCGTGAGCGGCAGGTTGGAGGCGGCGCTGCGCTGCGCCTGATAGAGGGCAGCATCTGTGCTGGACTTCCTGAAATTGCCTACAGATCGGCGCACCTTCGTGAGGCAAATCAGACAGATGGGGTATGTTCTTGAGGAAACGCGAACTTCATATTTATAACACATGGGCCAGCATGTCCTCATGTTGTCCTCCCAGTTGCAGAGCCGCCACCAGGTTTACGGCCGGTTGGGTCACAACAACATGGCCTGGCTTCAGTTCAGCGGTGCTCACCCAAGATCAGTCTGCGCCGTGATAGCCCTGTAATAGTTCTTGTGCGGTGTCCTTTTATCGCCAGGTCTCAGCAGTTTGAGCAACCGCCTGCCTGTCGCTTAGCGACGGCACTGCTGCGTGCCTAGCTTAGCTACCTGATGTGTCGCCATGCCCACGGATGTAGTTCGGAGGAGGATGTTAGGGCAGGGGTGGGGGAGGAGGGGCTAGTATGCGCTAGACTTGGACAAGGTAGGCCCCGCACATTCCCTGCGCTCGGCAGCATATGACAGCCCGCAGGTCAGACTCGATCGTTCCCAGCCTCCACCAGTTCACCCAATTGCCGTCACGATATATAGTGGCCCTGCCCTGCCAGCACCTCGTTCACGTGTCCGTGGTCAGGTGGACCTTGTCAGACAACGCGTTGGTCAGGCCGGATATTTGTCTGACAACTGCGGTGAGGGCCTGGGGGACGGCACATCGGGACAAGTAGTGGCGTGCTGGGGACCGAATACGGGGCGCCGTCCGCCATGAGTGCGAAAGGTCCTCGTTCTCTACTAGACCTATAGGCAAGCATCTCCGTGCTAAGCAATCTGAGTATGTGTGACATTAAGGGCTTGGGCGTGCGGTGTGGTTGGCACTATATTTTCCGTTTCCCACTCCAACCGTCTGGGGTATGGTAGAGTCTGAACGCTGGTGATGCTGTGATGAATCGTGGGAGGCGACGATGGGGTTTTTTTGGTGCCAGGGTCCTGGGCAGGGGGCTGACTATCGCTGACACGGGGAAGAAGCAGTTGGTTGCACGGCCGGAGGTGAACGGGCTTGGTCCCTGAGGTGGGTGTTTTTATCAGTTCCATATGCCCTGCGCATACTGGTGGTAGTTTAAGCTAGTATTGTGGGAACCCCTGCTGATCCTGGGTTTTGCAAACTGTTGCACCCACCTTCCGTCGTCATCCGGTTGTTTCTTTAATAAGACCTCCACTTCTAAAATCTAGCCCTCGCCAGGGGGGAGCTTGACACGGCAACTTTGGGCGCTGATGCACCTGCTCTGGCCCCTGCTCTCTCCGCTCTGTGCCCCACCACTCGCCTCTTCCACCGTTCTTTGGTCGGGACTCTCCTCACGCTCATAATGCACTGTTTCACACCGCTCCTCAAACCCAGCTTGGGTCTGTCACCTCCTCATCCTCCGATCCCTCTCTCTCCCCCCTCGGACTTCCTGCCCTGTACACACAACTTCACCACTGTCTGACAACCAGTCTCATCGTCGGACACCTCTTTACAACCCTTCTTCCACTGTGTCAAGAAGTCATCATCACCCACAAACTGCGAGATGGTGGAAAACCTGGGCACGGACAAATTGCTCATGCAGCAACCGACAAGTGTTTGTGACTGTGGGAAGGGTCCAGAAACACAGTTCCTCAGAGTAGTGCCCCCGGTTCAAATGCCAATTTTTCCCTGGGAGGGGCAACTGGGGGGGAGGAGGCTAGAGTCAGAGCTGGGAGGGTGCCGATTTCGGGGCCTTGGGTGGACTGCGTGGAAGACCTGACTGGTGGGACACAATTGGCTCGAAGCATTGTCGGTAAATCCACGACAACTCACCTGTTGTGCTGCGACAATCTTTCTGGCCTCAACAGTCTTCTACACGAGTCCAGTACTTCAGACATGAACCTAAGGGAGTGTAGTCTGGCGGTGTCCCCTGCTCCCCGTCATCACGCAGGTGGTGTCTCACCCGCCCGGACCACGGCCTCTGACCCTGCATATTTGACGCCCACGTCCCCAGCCCTCGTCCTCTACCCCTAGCCCTCGTGTTAACATTTTGAAAATGAAAGTTTATACTTTAATTTTTTTTTACCTTTTTTTGTGTTTTTTTTGTGTTTTTTAGTTTTTAAAACCAACGATGCTATCCTATTGCTATGGCTATTTTCTAGCCAAGTATTGAAAGCACACTGCTATGCCAATGAGATGACGCTGATTATGAAAAAAAAGTAAAATAACAAAGGAAAGGGCAGACTGTGCCTAATTGAAATCCAACCCCTAAAAAATTTTTCCCACTTCGGTCTTTGTCATGATATGTGCGTCACTAAGCGCTAAGACACAACGGTCCGCAAGTCCTACTAACAAATTCCTCACATATGGTAGTAGATGGCACTAACAGAGGACAGCCACCATGCAGTACAACCAGAAATAAAATATAAAGACGCTATTGTCAGGCGTAAGTAACCGTTTGATTCTCCTATGGCTTATTTTCTAGCCAGTATATAAGCACACTGCATGCCAGTAGAGATGACGCTGAGTTAAAAAAAAAACGTAAATAAAAAGAACTAGGCAGACTGTGCCTATTGAAATGAAACCCCTAATAAATTTTCCCACTTCGGTCTTTGCGATGACGGGTCTCACTAAGCGCTAAACACAAACGTTCGCAAGTCTCTTACAAATTCCTCACAATATTGTAGTAGATGCCACTACAGCAAGACGCCCAGCATATCAACCAGAAAATACATATATAACGGCTATTTTAGGCGTAGCTAAGTCTTTTGGATTCTCCTATGGCTATTTTTCTAGCCAAGTATGAAGCACACTGCTATCAACCAGATGAAGACTGCTGAGTTAATGAAAAAATAACGTAAAATAAAAGTAAATGGCGACTGTGCCTAATGTAAATCAAACCCCTAATAAAATTTTCCCACTTGGTGTTTGAGGTGGAATGTGTGTCACTAAAGCGCTTTAAAACCACAACGGTAGCACAGTCCCCCTGCAAATCCTCACAATAGGTACTCTGTGCAAATAAAAAAAAAAAAAGTATAACGTTATTGTACCCTCAGAAGGGCTGTTGGTTTCTTGTAGAATCACTCCTCCTAACCTAATCTAATTGAACAGCCTAACGCTGTTCCCTGACCAGACAGCACTCTGCTCCTAGCGGCAACCAGACACAGATATTCCGACGAGCGAGACAGGGGCATAGTCTATTCCATGTCACCTGATCTGGCCAGCCAACCACTGCAATCGACGTGTAATGGGTCACCGACGTCATGCTGGTGGAGTGCAGATCCTCGGCTTGTGATTGGTCTCTTTTCTGGCCGTCCAAAAAGCAAAAACGGCGGGAGCTGCCATTTTCTCGAGCGGCGCGAAGTATTCCGTCCCGGCAACGAGGTGGCAGTTTCGAGTACGCTAATGCCTCGAGAGCATCAAGCTCGTACGAGTATGTTCGCTCATCTCTAATCTCTACCCATCGACTTGTACAAAAATGATGGAGATTTTTTCTGACTGGCATATGCAGTATTATTTATTTCTTTCTTCTTTATAGCTGACTAAATGGCTGGGCAGCTGTAACCGCATCTTCATCCTCCTCATTGATTGTAAGCCGGCAAATTATTGTATCAACTACCAAGTGATTGCTCTGTATGCCTAATGTTCCTTGTATATGTTCCCCATAGTACATATAATGAAGATATGATGGTTTCTTCAAATATTTGAAGATATTGCTCTGTAATGTCTAATGCTGTCCTTTTTTCCCCCATACCGAGGGACTATGTAAATAAAGTATAAAAAAATTTACTGAATAATTCAGGAATCTGACCACAGCATCTATTTACACGGATTTCTTCTTGTCAAAACACCTGTCAGGAGCTGTCTGATCTCCTCCCTGTCCAGGGAGAGGATGCTGTGTGGGATGTGATCTGAAGATATTTGCATTAGCCAGTACCCTGTCAGGAAAATATATTCACCTCTCCAGCTTCTCTATGACAGTGTGTGCCCTATGAATCGATACTGGCATCCATCAGGTGTATCCATGAAAGTGCGGCCTGGGTATGGCTGCCGGACACATACACAGTGAGGTAGGTAGTCTATGCCCGGGGCTACTATACCTAGACTATATACATTATAACTTGGTTGTATTCACACGTGGGCGTGGCATTGCGTCTAGAAACGTTGAGATTTGCCCAATTACATTGCTGTTAACATTTGCATTTACAAACGCACGTGAGACGCAGCCTTGGGCTTTATTCACATGTCCTTTTCCACCAGTCTTACAAGAAATATTAGACCAGGACACAACCACCTGCACCACTTGTGTTAGTGTCTGGCAGCCATAGCCAGGACTTACTATGGTAATCAGCATAGATTACATTGTAGGGATGCCAGTATCTGATTTTAAGTACACTGTCCCAGACAGCTGAAGAGCTGTCTTTTTACTATTACTGCCCTACTGCAAATATCCACATCCCACAACAGCAGCCAGTTTCTGGTAGATATGACAGGAATGAATGGGCTCATACAAAAAAAACCCTCAGGACCGACTGGTAACTTAACCCCGCGGTTTCTCCCTCTGAGCCACTACTTGTGGCTCATTATGCTCTCTGGCAGCTTCTATTCGCCCCTGAACTCTGCTGCTATCACTAGTCACTCTTATGTGTGTGAGGACGTGGCTGAAAATGGAGGAAGCTTCTTCTTCGGTTAGTTATGACTCACTGGCAAGGGCGGGGGCATCAGGATAAGGGGTGTGGCTTTTGTACATTCCGCAGTGTACAGTACAGGGAGCAGGGGAGATGTATGGCGGCCTAGACTGATTGTGTATAAGTATAGAGGGAGGGTGTGCAGGACAGGATGTTATGAGGATTGAGGCATTTCTGGGGTTTGCACTGGTGCAGACTTTGTGTGTTTACATAGGAGTGCATGTTTGGGTGAGGGTGTAACAGAAATGTAAGTTACATGGGACTGCATGTTTGGTGAGGGTTTACATAGAATATGTAAGTTACTGGGACTGCATGTTTGGTTGAGGGGTGTACATGTAATATATAAAGTACATGGGACTGCATGTTTGGTGAGGGTGTACATAGAATATGTAAGTTACATGGGACTGCATGTTTGGTGAAGTTGTTAGAAATAATATGTATGTTACATGGGACTCGCATTTTTGGTGACAGTGTACATAGAATATGTTGTTACCTGGGACTGCTTTTTTGGGTGGAAACCATTGTAAGGTGTTGTAATTTACCTGGACTGCATGTTTTTTTTTCTCATGGGACTGAGGAAGGGGAAAGAGTTAGACGTTACATGGGACTGCATGTTCTGAGAGGCTGAATAGGGACGAGGTGCATTTTACATGGGACTGTATGCTTTTTTTGGGGGGGGGGGGGGGGGGGGAGGTGGTGCAAGAAATCTGTGTTTATCATGTTTGGGACCCTGATGTTGGAAGATTGTGTGTACATGGAATCAACACTTTCACACATGTTTCCCAACCCAAAAATTTTAATAAAATATCTTTGAAAGGTTTACACTTTCCAAAAGTATAAATGAAACCGCACTGAAAAAAATGGTATCTGTACACATTACGGATTAACTGCCCTTTGCTACCATACTACCGAAATACAGTACAATGTAGTGTATGGGATTGATGACACCCAGAACAACGTATGGAAAAAATTTTCAAGTGCTAATATTTCATCTGATCAATACATTGCATAATAACTGCATCAGCAACAGTGGATTGAAGCTGGTTTCTGATGTATACGGAATGGTGTGGTATTACCGCTGGGGTAAATCCTGCAGACATTCGCAAACGTGTGTCAATACCCTAAGTGTGCGGCCACATGTACCACTAGCTCTGCGTTATCAATGCAGTGCTAGCGTACAGGGGCAGGCCTTGGCCTGATCGCAGAACCTGGTGTCTTGCATTGTTTTAATACAAGACACCGGGTTTTGGTTACTGATCGCATGTTTTCCATAGAAACACGTATGCGATTGGGCCAAGGCCTGCCCCTGTACGCTAGCGCTGCATTTGTAAAAGCACACTACAGTACGTGTTACAAGCACCCTTAAGCCTACAACAAAGAAATTCATGGATCGTATGTAGCTGATTTTGTCAATCAACGCTGTTTCGGGTCAGAACTCACAACTTGAAGTCACATATGTAAGGATCCTTTCTAGCAATGCTACAAACTCAATTCTTATCATGATTACAGCACTGTGTTATGATCCAGGGGTTTCGCAGTGGCTACTTACATCTGTACAGGAGCACAAAGGTGGGGGGCTGAAGAGTTGAGCAGTCTGCAGTACAGACATGTGACATGTTTGTTTTTGAAATGCATCCAAACCAAAGCCCAACCCCTGGAACCAAACAGAGGATTCTGTCAGGGTGCAAGGTAAGTTATACACACACTATTATATTGTAATGCAAATGCTTAGAGAAAGCAGAAAGGCATATTTGCATGCAGCTGTAAATGGGCTTTTGCACACTGTCTTTACTGCTTATTTCGTTAGGATTAATAACCGCTGATCGTGTTTAAACACTGTTTAAAAGGGTTGTCGAGTTTTGATAAAAATATATGTGTGCCGAGAGCGGCGACTAAAATATAAATCTGTACTTACCTTCCGGTGCCCTCCCCGTATCCAGCGCTGCTGTGTGCTCCGGTCCGGGCGCCATGTAAACAAACATGGCTGCAGAGCACAGCATTCAGCTTCCGGCCGGACCGACAACCTTCCGGCCCCCATACACAATGCTGTGTATAGGGGGATATGCGTACCCGGCCACGGCCGGCCGGAAGCTGAATGCAGCGTTGCGATACGGGAGGGCACCGGAAGGTATACAGCTTTATTATTTTAGTCACCCGCTCCGCCACATATATATATATATATATTATATATATATTTTTTTAAACTCGGACAACCCCTTTAAACTTTTAGAGCAGAAGAGGCTTCCGCGCCTACATAGAATGCCGAGACGTTATGCCAAAGCCTCTTCTGCTCTAAAGTTTAAACAGTGTTAAAACCGC
This sequence comes from Engystomops pustulosus, assembly GCA_019512145.1. Taxonomy (NCBI): domain Eukaryota; kingdom Metazoa; phylum Chordata; class Amphibia; order Anura; family Leptodactylidae; genus Engystomops; species Engystomops pustulosus. Next base: position 41,703,686 of record CM033641.1, on the reverse strand, counting down.
GATACAGCGGTTATTACACTAACGAAACTAGCACCAGCACCAGCCACCCTGACTGGTGCTCGGTAACTACTTTACCCCTGCCATTCTAACTGGTAGTTTTCCTTTAAAGGGAACCTGTCACCCATTTTTGCCACTCTCCCAGTCCTCACAGAGCATAGTAATACATACTGCCAGTGCTTTGTATAAAAAAATAGGTTTTACAGAAAAAAATATGTTATTGTGTACCTTTCATTAGCACTGGAGTGGCTGGAAGGAGCAGTCCCCCCCCCCACCCTTGGGAAACACTTCTCCAGTGTTCCTTTTCAAATATATGGAAAACACCAATCACTGGGCTTCGCGACGTCCCTTGCTCCTCTACAGCCAATCCCAGTGTGGGGATTTATTGATATATTTGAAAAGACACATGGAGAAGCTTTTTCCAAGGGTGGTGGGGGAAACTGCTCCTTTCCAGCCACTCCAGTGGACGAGTGCCTAGTCACACAGCAGATGCTAATGAAAGGTACAATATACTATCTTTTTTTCTGTAAACCAATTTTTACTACAAAAACACTTTGGCAACGTATGTTCTATGCTCTGTGGGGACTGGGGAGTGCTAAAATGGGTCTCCTTTGAAGTGGTAGGTTTCCTTTAACCCCTTACCACGACATGTGACGTAACTATTACGGGTGCTGGGCATGGAGAGGGCTTGCAGGCCGAGCCTTCTCCATAGCCGATAAGTCTTTTGCTGCATATTGCAGCAAAGGCTTACCGGAATAACACTGCCACCGGGGTGCCAGTACCGATCGCAGGTGTTTTTCCCGCTGATCGCAGCCAGCAAAAGCTGCCGGCGGCTTCAGAAAGATGGGTCGGCATGGGTCCGCCCATCTTTCCGAGGACGACGCTCCCTGTGATATCCGCCGCCATGGTAACCTCGGGTCTCCCAAAGACCCTCGCTACTTCGGGTTAACCCATTCATTACAATTGCTAACAGCCATTGTAATGTATGAGAGTAAAATCCCCATAATACTGCCATACTGTAGTATGGCAGTATGTGATAGGATCATCTCAGACAACCTAGGGTTAAGTACCCTAGGGAGTCTGAAAAACGTAAAAATAAAAAAAATTATAATAAAAAACCTACAACTCAAATCACCCCCCTATCCCAAACTGATATAAATAAACATAAAAAAACATAAACACATTAGTATCGCCGCTCCGAAATGCCCGATCTATCAAAATCTGATAATGGTTTTTCACTGCGTTTAACCCTGGTAACGAAAATAGACACACGGCGGTGGTGACTGTGCCAACATATGTGTGGATTCTATCTTTTCTGTAGGCACTTGCTGTGCGCCACATGTCTCCTATGGAGAGGGGAGGGGTGAGCACCTTCTCCGACGTGTTCTCCGCCCGTGCCATAAATGGAAAAAACAGAGTCTGGGTGCATTCACATGGACTGGTTATGGCCGGGCGAGAACACGTCGGAGAAGGCTGCTCACCCCTCCCCTCTCCATAGGAGACAGTGGCGCACAGCAGTGCCTACAGAAAAAGATAGAATCCACACATATGTTGCACAGTACCACCGCCGTGTGTCTATTTTCCGGCCACTAACCAGTCCATTAAATGCAACCAAGACCTTTGTATTTTCCCATCCAGCTACTCAGTGGTGGACTCGCGGTGACAATGTTTTCAAGAATCCACACTAGTGCGTCGTCAGCCGCCAACATAAACAGTGGGTGCCGAGGGCCTCACTAGACCCAGTGGCCCTGGGCCCAGGGGCAGCAGAAGGAACATGGAACGGAATACCACAAAGGTGTCATTTGGACACCTCCTTGCGTTAGTGTGATGCAGCCTAACTGTTAGCTATGTTTATTGTAGCATAAGGCTAAAGTAACATTACCAACATCGCGAGTCCCTTTGAACTAGGGGCTGTAGTCGGTGTTCCTTAAGGGGTGACCGCCTGTCTGCAAAGAGATATCTATTACCAAAACAAGTCCCTTGCACATCAAGAAACTACAAGGGTTAAGAAATTTGAAGTGGCAGGGACAACGGAAACAACCCTGCCACGGGAGGGATGATGGGTGCTCGCTTCAGGAATTGAGGGGGTAGAAATGGTGATTAACACGGGTTTACATGAAGATAAATATGGACTAAACTACGATAGTACGGGTAAGGCGAGAACACGTCGGAGAAGGCTGCTCACCCCTCCCCTCTCCATAGGAGACAGTGGCGCACAGCAGTGCCTACAGAAAAAGATAGAATCCACACATATGTTGCACAGTACCACCGCCGTGTGTCTATTTTCGTTACCAGGGTTAAACGCAGTGAAAAACCATTATCAGATTTTGATAGATCGGGCATTTTCGGACGCGGCGATACCTAATGTGTTTATGTTTTTTACTGTTTATTTATATCAGTTCTAGGGATAGGGGGGTGATTTGAGTTTTTAGGTTTTTTATTATAATTTTTTTTTATTTTTACTGTTTTTCAGACTCCCTAGGGTACTTTAACCCTAGGTTGTCTGATCGATCCTATCACATACTGCCATACTACAGTATGGCAGTATATGGGGATTTTACTCCTCATACATTACAATGTGCTGTTAGCATATTGTAATGAATGGGTTAACCCGAAGTAGCGACGGGTCTTTGGGAGACCCGAGGTTACCATGGCGGCGGATTATCACAGGGAGCGTCGTCCCTCGGAAAGATGGCGGCACCCATGCGACGCCATCTTTCTGAAGCCGCCGGCAGCTTTGCTGGCTGCGATCAGCGGGAAAACACCTGCGATCGGTACTGGCACCGGTGGCAGGTGTTACCGGTAAGCCTTTGCTGCAATATGCAGCAAAGACTTATCGGCTATGGAGAAGGCTCGGCCTGCAAGCCCTCTCCATGCACCAGCACCCGTAATAGTACGTCACATGTCGGTAAGGGGTTAAAGGAAACCTACCACTTCACCAGGAGACCCATTTTTAGCACTCCCCCAGTCCCCACAGAGCATAGTACATACGTTGCCAAAGTGTTTTTGTATTAAAAATTGGTTTTACAGAAAAAAAGATATGTTATATTGTACCTTTCATTAGCATCTGCTGTGTGACTAGGCACTCGTCCACTGGGAGTGGCTGGAAAGGAGCAGTTTCCCCCACCCACCCTTGGAAACAGCTTCTCCATGTGTCTTTTTCAAATATATCAATAACTCCCCACACTCGGGATTGGCTGTAGAGGAGCAGGGGACGTCGCTAAGCCCAGTGATTGGTGTTTTCATATATTTGAAAAGGACACATGGAGAAGCTGTTTCCCAAGGGTGGGGGGGGGGACCTGCTCCTTTCCAGCCACTCCCAGTGCTAATGAAAGGTACAATATAACATATTTTTTTTTCTGTAAAACCTATTTTTTTTTATACAAAAGCACTTTGGCAGTGTATGTACTATGCTCTGTGAGGACTGGGAGAGTGCTAAAAATGGGTGACAGGTTCCCTTTAAAGGAAACCTACCAGTTAGAATGGCAGGGGTAAGCAGTTAGTACCGAGCACCAGCTCAGGGTGAGCTGGTGCTGGTGCTTAGTTTCGTTAGTGTTAATAACCGCTGTATCGCGGTTTTAACACTGTTTAAACTTTAGAGCAGAAGAGGCTTTGGCACTAACGTCTCCGGCATTTCCTATGTAGGCGCGGAAGCCTCTTCTGCTCTAAAGTTTAAAGGGGTTGTCCGAGTTTAAAAAAATATATATATATATATATATATATATATATGTGGCCGGGTAGTCATAGAGCGCCCCCTAGTGTACTAGTAGTCATAGAGCGCCCCCCAATGATCCTTGGTCCCATTACAGCAAAAAAATGTTGAAAATCTAATTGTTACAGGGACAAAAAACATTTGCCTGGATCTACTACTATTAAAGGGGTTATCCGGGTTTAAATTTTTTTTTATGTCCGGGCTGGGGAGGGCTAGTTAAACATAATAAACATGTACTTACCTCCTCCGGTGCTGCCGATGTCCCGCGCCGCGGCCCGTCTTCTCTGTGCGCCGGTTTCATTACACCAGCGCACAGGGAGCTTCCGGCCGGCCGGAAGCTCCCATGCGCACCATCTCTCAGCGCTTACAACGCTAAGAGATAGGGACGCATGGGAGGAGCCGTCCACATCGTGGACCGGAAGCTCCCTGTGCGCGGCTTCCGTGCCCCTGTAAACAAACAGGGGCACGGATCGAAGGGACCGCGGCGCGGGACATCGGCGCCGCCGGAGGGGGTAAGTACATGTTTATTATGTTTAACTAGCCCTCCCCAGCCCGGACATAAAAAAAAATTTAAACCCGGATAACCCCTTTAATAGTAGTAGATCCAGGCAAATGTTTTTTGTCCCTGTAACAATTAGATTTTCAACATTTTTTTGCTGTAATGGGACCAAGGATCATTGGGGGGCGCTCTATGACTACTAGTACACTAGGGGGCGCTCTATGACTACTAGTACACTAGGGGGCTCTATGACTACTAGTACACTAGGGGGGGCTCTATGACTACTAGTACACTAGGGGGCGCTCTATGACTACTAGTACACTAGGGGGCGCTTTATGACTACTAGTACACTAGGGGGCGCTCTATGACTACTAGTACACTAGGGGGGGCTCTATGACTACTAGTACACTAGGGGGCGCTCGCTCTATGACTACTAGTACACTAGGGGGCGCTCGCTCTATGACTACTAGTACACTAGGGGGCGCTCGCTCTATGACTACTAGTACACTAGTGGGCGCTCGCTCTCTGACTACTAGTACACTAGGGGGCGCTCTCTGACTACTAGTACACTAGGGGGCGCTCTATGACTACTACTACACTAGGGGGCGCTCTATGACTACTAGTACACTAGGGGGCGCTCTATGTATGATTTTTACTGTTTGTTTATATTTATACGACTTCTAGTGAACAGGGGGGTGATTTGAATTTTTAGTTTTTTTTAAAATATAATTTATTTTAACCTTTTTTTAAAAATTTTTCCTAATCCTACCATACACTGCCATACTACAGTATATGGCAGTATATGGAGATTTTACTCATCATTTATTACAATATGAAAATCGCAAATCGTTAAAATCAGACAGCCTCGGGTCTTTGTCCCGAGGCTTTCATGAAAACCGATCGCCCCCCCACCCCCGATGACATCACAGGGTGTCAGCAATCTAATCCAAGATGGCGGAGTGCATGCACCACCAGGATTTCAATGCCTCCTGCAACTTTGTGAAGGTTCGTGAACGATCCATCCGGCGAGCCGTTACACCAGTAATGGGAGCGCAGTATTAACTTTGATCAGCAGAGACACTGAGAAGTGAGTACTGTGCGTTATTAACCCTTTGCTGCCTTTTTCCTTTTTGCATTTCAGTTTTTTCTCTTCAACTTCCATAACTTTTTATATTTCTATGTACAGAGATTTCTGCATAACAAATTGCATTGCACACTATTGTAACTCTACTACAAAATCTGTAACCGCCTGGCACCTCGAGTCTCACAGAGGGGGTGCCTGTACAGCCGTTACTGCACTATGCTGCAATGGGGTGCTGAGTAGTTCAATATAGGCTACAAGCAGGTTTAAACATACAAAGCTTTAGTTAGTGTAAAACGTAGCCCTGGAAATTTGTGTAACCATAGCTTTGTGTGTGTAGTAACAGCAGGACTGTGAAAAATACATTTATGTTACAATGGGGGCCACTTCAAACAGCTTTGTGTATGTTTTATGTATGTATTTTTCATATTTCTACTGCTACTAACAATAAACACATATCTGCAAGGAAGAGGCAGAGGATCCCAAATCCAGGTGTGAAAAACTTGTTGCATCGTCCCAGGAAGACTCCTGGCTGTACTGGCTCCAAAGCTGCTTCTACTCAATACTGAGCAAAGGGGCTGAAGACTTATTGCCATGTGACCATTTCGGTTTTTCTTGTTTAATAAATTAGCAAAAATATCTACATTTCTGTTTTTTTCTGTCAAGATGGGGAGCAGAGAGCACATTAATGAGCAAAAAAAAAATCTAGCTGCAATGAAACAAGTAACTTTTCATACCCACTGCACTTCTTTCATTGGATTAATTGAATAGCATAGTCTGCTGAACTTTTCCCACGGCTAACGTAACCCTTTGGATATGATCAGTAAGTTCTGAAAGAGTTTTCCTGCTACATGTCCAATGTATATAAACAACATGTGTAGTGGTCCCTGACATGATCACACCTTTAGTTGTGGATTTTAACCCCTTAACGATCTGGCCCTTTTTTTTTTTTAATTTCCATTTTTCACTCCCCACCTTCAAATAACTTTTTTATTTTTACACAAAAAGACTTCTGTGATGGCTTGTTTTCTGCGTAACAAATTGCACTTGATAGTAATGGCATTGAATATTGAATATTCCATGCCATGTAGTGGGAAGAGGGAAACAAATTTCAAATCACGTGAAAATGGTGAAAAAGCTCATTTGTGCCGTTTTCTAGTGGGCTTGAATTTTACTGCTTTCACTGTGCGCCCCAAATGACATGTCTACTTTGTTCTTTGGGTCGGTGCCATCATTAGAATACCAAATTTGTATAGGCTTTATTTATTTTTTTTGATTTTGCCATCTTCTGGTGCTAATAACTTTTTTATACTTCAGTGTAAAGAGCAGTGGATGGTGTCATTTTGTCTGACTTTTGATGACGTTTTCATTGATACAATTTTTAGGACTGTGCGACCTTTTGATCACTTTTTTATAGATTTTTTTATGTTTTTCAAAATGGCAAAAAAGTGCCATTTTACCTTTGGACGCTATTTTCCTTTACGGAGTTAAATGCCGTGAAAAACCGTTATTATATTTTGATAGATCAGGCTTTTTCAGATGTGGTGATACCTAATGTGTTTATGATTTTTACTGTTTTTTTATTATAATTTTTTTGGAACTTTTTTAAAATTTTTATTATTTTTCAGACTAGGTTGTCTGATCGATCCTATGAAATACTGTCATACTACAGTATTGCAGTATATGGGGATTTCCCTCCTCATTCATTACACAGTGCAATTAGCACATTGTAATGAATGTGTTAAAACGACACAGCCTAGGGTCTTCGGAAGACCCGAGGCTGTCATGGCGATGGTACGCCGCTCCCCGATGACGTCACGGGGAGTGACGATTGTCACCAAGATGTCACCATGTTTTTGAAGCCGACGGCTGCTTTGCTGACAGCGATTGCGGGGATACCGGGGATAATCGGTGTTACCGGTAAATCTTTGCTGCAATAAGCAGCAAAGACTAATTGGCTATGGAGAGGGCTCAGCCCATGTAACCGCTCCCGACGCATGTTGTACTATTACGCCGTGTCGGTAAGGGGTTAAAAAAGCTCTGCTTAGCTCTGTAGGGACGCACACCATGCTGGTACCCTGTTTCCCCGAAAATAAGACAGTGTCTTATATTAATTTTTGCTTCTAAAGAGGCACTAGGTCTTATTTTCAGGGGATGTCTTATTTTTCCATGAACAAGAATTTACATTTATCGTTGAACAAAAAATCAACTTCTCTAACTTCTTTAAACATCTGCAAGTTGTTCTCTACACATATTGTTCTTCGAACAATATAAGCTGGACAGCTTGAATATGCTAATGATTCATTGGACATTTTACAGGATCATTTGCATACAGCTTTAGGACCTCATTGCTTAGGTTTACAGGCATGTAGAGTGACAATGGAGGAATAGAGGCAATGCTCTCTAATGGCAGTTTATGAAAATATATTTAGTTTAGTTTAGACATGTATGTCTATATTAAACATACATATAATTTTTTTAATTATTATTATTTTTTTTTTCTTAAAACAAAATTTTATAAAGGGTGGTCTTCATTTTTTAATTACAGATGGAAAAGGAACTATAGATTTTGACAGGTCATGTGTACCTTTAGCCCGATGCAACTTCACCGGCAGCCTAACAACAAGCTTTTATAATGATCATAATAAATGGGAGGTCATTACTTGCTGTAACACCTTCAACTGTACTCCTCCTAATCCAGTAGGTAAGTTGTCTATTTTCACCTTTTCCCAAGTATAATATTAGGGCTTAGAACAAAGAAGACTGTCAATTGCTTCTAGAACTCCAAGCTCCGCATAAACTAGATTTAAGTTACTGCGTTTTTCAGTAATGTTTATGAGAAATGATATGGGGTGCACAATGCCGCTTTCATATTTTACATTTATTCATTTGGATGTTATTAAAAAATATTCCAGTATGAATATAATTTTCCATAAATGTAACAAATGTTGTCCCTTAGAAACAAAATCACCGTCTTTGGATATGACCACCCCCACACTGCCGGCCACACTTGCACTATTGAGCCCAGCCTGACCATCTGGGCGCTATCATTGCCACAGGGCACAATTAAATATTAAAACATATTTAATAAGGGTCCGCAGACCGCATTTCCGCCAGGTGTCCCGACGATTTCCGCCCTGCGGTGCATTAAACAGGGGATTGTGTTGCACGTGATCAGATTGTGTCGCAATCGCGTCGGCTTTCATGCGACCCAAATCGGGGGCGTGGCCATTGGACCATCCTACTGATTCGGACAAACCGCGGGATTTAAATTTAAAATTGTGTCGCATCCAATGCACTTACATGCACCGGGAAGAAGATGGTAAACTCCAGCGGACCTGAGCGGGGAAGCGACACATGCAGGATATCGGACGCACGCTGTTAGTGAATCGCGGCAGCTGTGCATTCTCGTCAGGGATTGCACCTCGGGGATAGGGCAGGGACAGGTAAGTAAATGTGCCCCAATGTGTTTCCTTGTGCAATCACTCAAGCAATGGTGAAGTCAGCCGTCATGTCGGACGATTTGAGTCAACCACTGGCCCATGATGATCTGTGGGTGATTCCGTGTCCCAAATAATCTTCTAAGGTAAATTTTAACCTTTTAAGACTGTGATTTCTATGTATTTTGAAAAAACACTGAATCTCAGGTCACCTATACTAGGGAGCCTAACAATTTACCCCATAAAACCCCACTCACCTACCCCACATAGGGTATTTATGCTCACATCTACACTCCTAGCATCCCACAACCATTTAGCCCTCTGCCACCACTTATACTTCAAAGAGTCAATAGGGATCTATCTAACACAAATTCCTAAACAATTTTAAATGCAAATAAATTAACACTCTTCTTTAACACTAAAAGTAGAGACATAAAAAACAATTGTCAGATAAAAGACAGTTACAATAGTATAAACACACAATACAATGGGGCTCATTTACTAAGGGCTCCTCGACCACTTTCGTTGGGTTTCCCGACTTTTTCCGTTTTGCGCTGAATTCCAACGCGATTTTTGCACATGCGATCAGATTTTGGCGCAAACGCACCGGCTTGCACGTAACAGAAATCAGAAGGCATGGCCGTTGGAAAAGTCGACGGATTCGGAAAAACCACGGAATTTGAAAAACTAATTGTGTCGCCAAAATTAATCACTCACATGCACCAGGAATAGGTTGGTGAACTCCGGCGGACCTCAGCAGACCACGGCGCAGCAGCGACACCTGGTGGACATCGGGCGCACAACCCCTTATTGCCGGAAGACCTGAATCCTCGGCAGAGAACGCACCGCTGGATCACGACAGGACCGGGTAAGTAAATGTGCCCCAATGACTAACAGAATAAGCCTCACTACTGGAATAGAAGAAATATTCGCGCTGTGGGGTGACAGCAGCAGCTGATTTGAACAGCCAATCCAGACAATAGATCACGGGCATTACAAAGCCCATTAATTTAAGCTTAAAGGGAGCCTGTCAGCAGAAATTGACCCGATAAACCACTACTAGTAGGTTGTCAAGCAACTGAACACCTTCCAGATCATGTTTCTTCCATGATGGCAATATCCAAAAAAATCTACTTTGAAGTGAGACGCAAGTTGATTGTATAAAGTTTAGGAGGCGGAGATTTTAGCACTGAAGTCAAGCTCTCTCTTCCTCAGAAACCCTCCTTTACTGTAATTGATGGTCCTGCATCCAGAGACATCACTACCCAGATCTCCTGAGGTCCGATGCATGATGTCAATCACAGAGGAGGAGGCGTTCAGAGCTCCCTACTGTGACTCTCCACCTCCTTGACTTTATACAACTTATTTACAGCTCACTTCAAAGTTGATATTCAGGATGATGCCTTGACATGGGACCATGAAAGAAACATAAACTAGAAGGTGTTATTTTGCTTAACAATATTCTGGTAGTGGTTTATTTGGCAAATTGCTGATAATCCTTTAAGATTATCCTCCCATCTCTGGCTTGTGATGTGCCGAGATGGGGTTGTCCATATGGTATTGAGGGTTACCTCTCCACTTATTCAGATACGTTTTTGTGGGTGTTTCTGTTCTTGAAATAGAAAAAAAGATTTCAGAATTGTGAAATTACCTGCGCTCATCTGGGTATTCCGCTACCTACCACCGTATACCCAACATGACAATAGAAGGAACATGGCAGCACTCACATCTTCTGATCCAAAAAATCACTTCTCTCGTGGCTACATTACACAGAAAGACAGACGCCGGGGTCCCAAGGTGACAGACTGTTTAACACGTATGACACTTTCTCCCAATGATTGAGGTATCCCCCGGATAGGAGCTCCTGTTAACTTTGGAATTCTTCCAGTATGGATAAGACCTAAATTTCACAAGGGTGAGCTCATCCCCCTGATGCTCCTGATGCTACCCTGTTAATTGCTGCTCACAATAGGGCTACATTCACACGATGTTTGCCCGCCATACGTAAGTACGGCGGGCATACGTCAGTGCCGGGGAAAAGAGGAGGGGGAGAGCACCCCTCTCCATAGAGAAACATGGGTCACGGCGCCATATTTGACATGTCCTATCTTTCTCCCGGCTTTGGAACTGTACAGTACCGCTCCCGTACGGCGCCGTGCACCCATTGCCGGCTATAGGGGACGTATCATGGATGATGATTGTGCTGTATCTTCTGCGGGAGGGGGGAAAGTTTTAACTAGGGTCCTCAGCTGTACTGTAAGTGCTCTAAATGAGGTTTTTGTCTCAGGCCTATATAACAATGCCTGGTCCTAAAATGTAATTTAGAAAATTAGTTTGGAAAATGATGGAGGACTACAAACAATAAAAGATTACGATATTTCTTTACTATTACCACATGCACGTCTAGGTATCTTATGCTGTTTTCATGGGCGCCGTACTGACCACATCATCCATGGGGTTCCAAGCAAAATAACAGCAGGTCTTATCTCATATGTTGCCATTGCCATTCTTACAGTATGATATTAAAGGGAACCTGTCATCAGCAATTGATCTTATAAACAACTACTAGTATATTGTAAGGCAGCGTAATACCTTGTAGTTTTTGTTTCGCTCATGGTCCAGGGTGGTGGCATCATCCATAAAATCGACTTTGAAGTGATATGTAAAATTGGTTGTAAAAAGTCAAGGAGAAGGAGAGTTTAACACTGAATGGTTCCTTCTCTGTGATTGACATTGTGCATCCGATCTGGTTAGTGATGTCTCTCGATGTAGGACAAGTAATTACAGTAAAGTGAGCTTTCTGAGGAAGAGAGAGCTTGACTTCAGTCTTAAACTCTCCGCCTCCTTCTGGGAATGGGGATCCTCTACTGTAAGAACAATGATACTATGGACATCATTTACGTAGGATGATTTATTGAAATATCGCAAAAAAGGAAAAGGTTGGAAAATGTTGCATCCATCTATAAATGATAATTATTGTTATGTAAAAGTGATTTTAACAAAAGTTTTTTTCTCCTGTCTCTTTTTGGTTCTAGTACCACCGAAAAATTATACTCTCAATGGAGTCTTGTGTCCAGATTGTGTCGCAGTTAAAGCTACTTCTTGTTCCACATCAAAGACTATAAAATGCACCGGGGATGAGACTATGTGCCTGCTCCGTGTGATTGACATGAAAGGTATTCACCTCACGTAGAGGAGACTTTGGAAAAATATTACAGCTTTAGGGGGTTTCATAAGTATCTTAAACCTTCAGGCACTCAACATCAAAGTTGTAGGTAAGCATTAACATTGATGATGAGCATTTAATACTCGCCAGGGCAGCTAGAAGCCCACTAATTGCCCCTTGGTTTGTCATGGCTAATATATAACTAGGTCCCGAGAGCCATAACACACTGAGATACATTGATATTGCTTTATATTATATTTGGGATATCATAGTTTATACGGTTGAAAAAAGACACACGTCCATCAAGTTCAACCAAGGAAAGGTAGGGATTGGATGAGGAAGGGATTCAGGGGAAACAATTCTATATAACATAACTATCCATGTTATTTAGGTGTAAAAGACATCTAGACCCTTCTTGAAGCTCTCTGCTGTCCCTGCTGTAACCAGCGCCTGAGGCAGGCTATTCCACAGATTGACAGTTCTCATAGTAAAAAAGTCCTGTCGCCTCCGGTGATTAAACCTTGTTTTCTCCAGACAGAGACAGAGCCCCCTCGTCTTTTGATTTGATTTAATCTGGAACAACTTACCACCATATTTTTTGTATGGACCATTCATATATTTATATAAATTAATCATGTCCCCTCGTAGTCGTCTCTTTTCCAGACTAAAGAAATCTAGTTGTTTTATTCTTTCCTCATAACTGAGACCCTCCATACCCCTTATCATTATTGTGGCTCTGATGATCCCAAACTTTTGTTCCCTCCTAGTGCAAGAATATGAACACAATTTTTAAAAATGAATCAGAAGCTCACAATTAAAAAAAGGAAGGCTTTTAACCATTTAAAGACGAGGCCCTTTTTTGTTTTTGCATTTCCCTTTTTCGCTCCACACTTTTGAAAATCTATGACTTTTTTATTTTTCCATGTAAAGAGCTGTGTGATGGCTTGTTTTCTGCGTAACAAATTGCACTTCATAGTTACGACATTTAATATTTAATGCCGTGTACTGGGGAGCGGAAAAAAATCCAACTGCAGTGAAATTGGTGGAAAAAATGCATTTGCACCATTTTCTTGTAGGCTTGGATTTTACATCTTTCACTGTGCTCCACAAATGACATGTATCCTTCATTTGTTGGGTGGTGCGATCACAGGGATAGCAAATTTATATAGGTTTTATAATGTTTTCATACATTACAAAAATTACTAAAATACATAACAAAACTTAAAACCTTTAAAAAAGAATTCATTCATTTTGCCATCTTCTGGCGCAAATCCATTTTTAATGCTTCAGTGTACGGAGCTGTGGGTGGTGTCAGTGTTTGTAACTTTTGATGATGTTTTCAATGCTACCATTTGTAGGACAGTAAACTATTTTGATCACTTTTTATTGAATTTTTTTATATTTTTCCAAATGGCAAAAAAAGTTACATTTTCAACTCTGGACTATTTTCTGTTACGGCTTTAAACGCTGGGTTAACCGTTAATATAATTTTATAAATCGGACATTTTGGAATACGGCAATACTTAACTTTTTTTTACTGTTTATTTATGTTTAAATCAGTTCTAGGGAAAGGGGGTTAATTTGAATTTTAGGGGTTTTTTTTCATTTATTTTTTTAAACTTTTTTTATGGAATTTTTTTTACTATTTTTAAGACCACCTAGGGTACTTTCACCCTAAGTTTTTTGATTGATCTCACCATATACTGCCATACTACAGTATAGCAGTATAGGGGGATTTTGAAAATTGCACATTGTAATAAGTGAGGACTAACAAGACAGCCTTTTGTCGTTTTATGACACTAGACTGTCATAACAACAATTCTCCGCTCCCAGTTGTCGACAGGGGAGCGCCGATCTTAGCTAACACGGTGGTGCCCACACGCTGACGGCTTTGTAATCAGGGTCTTACCAGTTGAGTGTTTGCTGCAATATGCAGCAAACAGCAAACGCTCACTAGCTATGGAGTTGGCTCAGCCTGTGACATCAAGGGGAGCAAAGATCCCCCAAGATGCTCAAAAGGGGGCTAGCACCTATCATGGGTGTCACCGGTAAGCAATATGCAGCAAACACTTACCGGCCATGGAGAGGGCTTAGCCCGTGAGCCCTCTCCAACCACCTGCAGCCGTCTCGTGATATACTACTACGTCACGCGTCGGAAATGGGTTAAGCAGGCTCGAAAGGCAAAGTTTCAGTTCAGCTCAACTTATCCCTCGAGGTTCATGGTGTGAAATCTTTAAATTGCACTAGAAATTTCACCAGTGGCAGTTAAATTGCTGTGCACCCAGTGCTAGCACAATCTGAAACTCTCCTACTATGTCATCGGAAGTGACGACCCTCCCCAAAAAGACAGCGTGCAGGCACACAGTAGTTTAAATGCTTCTGGCTACAGTATATAATAGCGACATTTCACGTTTTCCGAGGGTCGTCACTCTCAGTGACACGCACAGTTCGGCTCTGCTCATCACTAGTCTTCGTGTATTAGGTCTTATATTGTGTAAGTTGACTGTTGTCTCGTGTGGATCTTCATAGGATCAGTAGCACTCAAAGGAGCCTTCAGGGGGTGTTCCACGAAATCCTACTGTGATCTTGATAGCCACACGGAAACTATGGGAGAAATAACGATGGAAACTACGTACAGCTGCCCCAATGCTGTAACAACCATCCATAAAGCGGACATTTCTGCGGCCATCTTGAGTCTACTAATGGTAACATTTTTCGGAGATTATTTGAGGATTCTTGGATGAATGAGGACAAAAAAAAATGATTACCGTTTACCGGGTAGAGTATTTTGTGTTTTTTTTATTGTCAATGTCTCTAATAAATTTTGGATGATGAATATCTAAGTAAAATATTGTATCTGTTGCTTCTTATTGTCGTGTAATTACAAACCCTAATAATGCAATAAAACATTTCCCAAAAAAACACTGTAGGGCTCATTTACTCGCGGATCACACTTTGTCGGACTGTTCCTGGTTTTCAGGGATTACACGGCTTGTTCAGGTATTTAAGTAGAGTCTGTGCCAGGATTTTGGTGCAAGCGTTCCATTTTTGGCGCACCTGCGCTGGTTTCCATGCGACACAATTTCTGGCTTCCATGCGGCGATCTGACTGATTAGAAATGAATGCGGGATTTAACTTTCAAATTGTGTCGCAATTACATGCACTACTAAAAAGAAGGTGAACCCCGGTGGACCTGAGTGGGGAAGCGACACATGCAGGATATCAGGTGCATGATCTTAGTGAATCGCGGCACAGTGCATTATACACGGACAATGCACTTTCGGGGAACTCCAGCCGCTGCGTAAGTTAATGTGCCCCTGTACCTTTATTTTTCACCTACATTTACCTAATTTTTGTTTGAATGATGTATGAGGTGGACAAATGGATGGGGACATATAGACAACTATACAATAACTTATATAGTACAACCAAATCATATTATTTTCTATGCTATTGTGTAGAAAATAAATCCAGCACCAGTGTTTGGGAGAAATATGATCCAACTTTCATTTTCCCATAAAATGATCACATCCTTCTAGAAATTAATGTAACCTACGCGTTTTAGGCGCCTGAATGTATACTACTATGATGAGTCTTATAAACCCCTTCAGTTTGGGGTGGCACCCCCCCCCCCATCACACCGACTGGCGAGTGTAGACCGAGTCACGCTAGTGTATAAAAACATTCATAATAAAAATCATTAAAATTATTTGCAAAGAAAAGTGGCAACAGCAGTAAAAATAGAAATTAATCAATCAAGTAGTAAACCTATTTCTTTGTATAAATTATGAGTGAAATCCCACATTCCAACAATTTAGGAATTAACCGATAACCCCAACAAATACAGATGTACAATACTTGAAACAATGAAAGTGCAAAAACTCTCCTTGAGCATGGATTCTCTGTCCAGAAATATTTCTCACTTTTTAAAGGAAATCTACCATCACTATCCATCCTGATAAACCAGGGACATTACTCATAGATCCAAGCACCGGGACTGTGGGAATATTCTTACATTTGTTATCCATTGCCTCCTTCCTTCTAAAATAAGCCCTCCCTCCCCTGCTCCCCCAGCACATACAACTCCCTCTGCCTGCTGTAATCTCGCACAGCGGGAGGAGGTAAGTGATCCTGGACAGTGTAACTGCTTGTGAAGCTGAAGAACAGAGGGGCTCTGGCAATAACTCCAGGAGTCCTGCAGGCTCATAAGAACATTTTAAAAGACCATTTTAGAAAGAAGGAGGCCATGGATAACTAATACAAGAAAATTGTCACAGTCACTGGGGGGGAGGTTGATTTATCATTAGAGCGGCTCCATACAACACTTTTATGTCTGTTTTTGGAGCTCTGCTGCAGTCAGATTCATTAAAGTGGCTTTGGCCCTTGATAAATCGTTTGGCCTTGTTTTTTGCTATGTGGGTTGTTTGCAGCAGTCGCAACATAGACCAGGGTAGGGACTGGCGTAAACTTGAGTGAGTTCAACTAGTGAGTTGAAATAGGCCTAGTACATACGCTTGAGTCTGGCGGCTTGCTCTCCCCTCCGTAGAATATCCATATCCCCACGTCATCTGGCTGTTTGGGTCGAATTATCACCCCTACGTCTATGACTGCCATGCGCAGTGAGTGTCGGAGCAGTCGTGTACGCTGCCGGCCGGCTCACTGCGCATACGCGGATTCCTACTTAGCAACACTAAGCAGGAACAAAGCTAAGCAGTAATGTCGCGCATGCACAGTGAGTGTCGGAGCGGTCATGTACTCTGCCAGCTGACAGCGTGGTAACCCTAGGCGTGATAATTCGGCCCAGACAGTCGGATGGCGTAGGGAACGGTGTGGATTTCCTACGGAGGTTAAAAGCAAGCCGCCAGACTGAAGCTTATGTACTAGGCCCACTACGATTCTCTAGATTCTCTGCCTGGTATCAATGTTCATTTTATCCTTTTCTGAGCAGAGATTATTTTAGGTGAAAAAAGGTGTCCTTTCATCAGTCCATAATTCACAATTGCTGAACTATTGTGTGCTTGTGGATTCACACAAGAAAGAGACCAGCAAGCTTCATATTTGGAAAGTTGTATGGACCCGACACGGTAAATGGATCCGCTTTGCCAGGCTGTAACAAGGTGGGGCTGTGCTACTTTGTCCAGCAGGTTTGCAGTTAGAGTCCTGGTGTCTTCCTCGGTCATCCCTCTTGGTCATGTCTTCTTCTGGTCACTTTTTGGTTCTAAAGGGTCAGTGCTGCGCCATCAATTCTGTCCTGTGTACTGTTCATAATTGTGTTTCAAGGCTGATTCAGTTATATGATTTTATTAACTCTCTCGAGGTTCGAACTTATCGTATTTTCGGTTCTGCTTGGACTTTGCTCGCTCTGACGCACTTTATGTATCATAGCAACTTCCACTGATGTGCCTGAGCCAGGTGTGACCTGTGTAAAGGCCACACCTGTGGGGACTTTTTCCTTGTTTCATCAACATGCATATCTTATATAGCCAAAATCCAAACCAGTCAGGGGTGAAAGTAGGTGAACATCCCCACCACAAATTCCATAGGCTACTGAATCATTCTGGAGTCCTTACTCAACCCCATCAAGTCACTTAGAAGCAGCCACCATTTGGGACATTATTTTATATATCACTTAGATTATCCAGTCCCACAATCTTTCTATATGTAGGAGCTCAGGTAACTGGAAGCATGCAGTGTGATGTAGAATTGTAATCTCCAGTGATCAACATTTTATGGATGTTTTGTAAGGGGTCATTATGTTGCTAGAACAGTGGGGCTCATTTACTAAGGGTCCGAATCGCGCACTTTCGCCGGTTTCCGTTTTG
Organism: Engystomops pustulosus; assembly: GCA_019512145.1. Classification (NCBI taxonomy): domain Eukaryota; kingdom Metazoa; phylum Chordata; class Amphibia; order Anura; family Leptodactylidae; genus Engystomops; species Engystomops pustulosus. The sequence continues at coordinate 41,685,969 of CM033641.1, read as the reverse complement.
CGCATTATTTTGGCGCTGCAGTGGATTTTGGCGCTTCGGCGCCAGCTTTCATGGAACAGAAATGGGGGGGCGTGACCGTTGGGCAACCCGACGCATTCGAAAAAACTGCGGAATTTAAAAAATAATTTGTGTCGCAAGATCAGCACTTACATGCACCGGGACGAAGAAGGTGAACTCTGGCGGACATCGGTGCAGCAGCGACACCTGGTGGATATCGGGCGCACGGACCTTAGTGAATGCAGGAAAACCCGAATCCTCGCCGGACAACTCACTGCGGGATCGCAACTGGACCGGGTAAGTAAATGTGCCCCAGTGTTTCAACTTAAAACCTTTATTTTTCAAAACATGTAATACTCATAATTAGAGGACAGCAATAACTGTAGCATAGGGAATCTAACTAAATTTTCTGAAGGTTCCACCAGCCACCAATCAGTAGGAAGTGCACAGTACATCACTAGTCTCTCACTCGGCTCTGATAGGATTTTAGTCCACTCTTCCACAGTTCTGTGATTACTGTGGGTTTCTTGGCCATAACTTAGTCACCAAGGATTTTCCAGAGGTTTTCTATTGGGTTTGGATCAGGACTTTGGGCTGGCATTTTCATTGATTCCATGTTTTCTGTTTCAGGGATCTGCTTTGACTGTTTTTCTGTGTGACAGAGGTCACTTTCCTACAATTGCTTGATGACTGAGTAAAGAATGCAAGGAAGGAACCAAGTGGTGTTGAAGAACAGCACTGATACACACTTGTATTCACTCTGCCATGTAGCAGAATGAGAGATCCAAGTCCTGCTGCACCAAACATTCCCTAAAGCATGACACTTCCTCCTCCACCTTTCACTGACCTTTTTACACACTTTGGGATCAGTCTTTCTTAATGTGTTTCATCTTTAACAAACACAATTAACACAAAATCAAATCCTGGAATATCCCTTTAAATTTAAACATCAATCTCTTTCAATGATCACTAACTTTATTACCAGCAATACATAAATGAATAATAAAATTGAATACTAGAAACTTCGAACTTGGATCTGATAAGAAGATGCTGGTTTGCTTGCCAGGCTTGGTAAGCACAACAATTCTTCCTGTAATATTCTTTGTAAAATATGACCCTGGCTACTGTATGTTTTTAAAGAAATCTACCATCAAAATCCATCCTGATAAACCAGAGACATTATTCATAGATCCAGGCACCGGGACTGTGGGATCTTCTTATATTTGTTATCCATGGCCTCCTTCCTTCTAAAATCTAATTTGACATCATTATGCTAATGAGCTTGAAGGGCTATAGTTGCGTTACATTAGCAATCTCTGCTGCATTTTTTTTTTACACAGCTGTTGTTACACCGCAGCAGCACATCTCAGTCTCACCCTCCCTCCTTTATTCTCGGCAGCAGTGAGCACAAGGGGGAAGGGGCAGTTCTCCTTCGGAAGGTAACAGCCAGTGCATCTACAGAACAGTAATGATAATTACACACTAGGTACCCCGACACATGTTTCGCTCAAATGCTTTTTCAAGGGGAGTGTCTGGTAGTAGTACGATTTTCCATATATACATAGATTAGCCAATCGCAGGAAAGAATAAATTACCCGCACATGATCCTGATGTCTAAATATCTATACAAAAAGTGACAGTGCACACAGTAAATACATCCAATATATTTACTGGTAAACATTTATGTTCTAAATTTCTTGCTCCCTCCATGTTTCCCTTCTCGCCATTTAACATTACTGACCTTTTATACTTTGTTTTATTGCTTATAGTAGACGCTCCTGCAGGGCACCAGCTCCTGGGTTACCGTAGTTATTGATTTATAAATTGCCATCTTCTCTGACCTCTGTTTACTGTGTTTTGTTATATAAACCTTATAAACCATATAAACCATTCTATCTGCTATTTTTAACATATTACTACAACTTCATTTGCTAAAATGAACACCCATCGTGGAGTTATGTGCAGTTTGGTCATATTGGGGCACATTTACTTACCCGTCCTGACGTCTTCCCCGAAAGTGCATTGTCCAACCGGAATGCCCTGTGCCGCAATTCACTAAGATCATGCGCTGCGCCACAATCCGATTATGTGCGACACAATCCCCTGTTAAAGACCTGTCATTAGGCGCAAATCCCAAAAACGTCGGAAAGTCCGACGAAAGTGCGATCCGCGGACCCTTAGTGAATAAGCCCCAGGGAGTACTAAGTAACATATCAGAGGAGATCTAGTACTATGGGTGTTCTGTCACAAAGGGGCTCATTTATTACTTTTGTCAGGTTTCCTGACTTTTTCCGCTTTGCGCCGAATTCCGACAGGATTTTGGCGCACGCGATCGGATTTCAACGCATCGGCGCTGGGTTGCATGCCACGGATATAGGGGGGGTGTGGTCGTCGGAAAACCCAACGGATTCGGAAAAATCTGCTGTCGCGATACCTAATATCTTTATGATTTTCATTGTTTATTTTTCTAGGTGTTGTAGGGAAAGGGGGGGTGATTTAAAATTTTACTCTTTTTACATTTTTTATTTTTTTTTACAATTATTACAAACCCTCCAGGGTACTTTAACCCTGTAGGGTCTGATTGCTAATACTATATGCTGTAATACGACTTTATTGCAGTATATAGCAATTTTACTGTCGATCTTTTATAGCCTGCCATCTGCTGGCTATTGGAGATCATTACACATGGCGAGCCTTCGAGTCTCAATGTGATTGTATGCTGCCATGGAAATTGATCACCGCCCTCTGATGACATCACAGGGGGTGGCGATCATCCATCCAAGATGGAGGCGCCCATGGGGTGGTAACCCGAACCTGACCGCTGCACTTCACATGTTAACTGCAGCGATTGGTGCCAGCACTGACTGCAGCAGTAACAGGCAGGTGTCAGCTGTATTATACAGCTGACACTCACTGTGTTTCGAGAGAGGTCAGCCCATGAGCTCTCTCCAAACACCCCTCGCAGCACCAGAACATTATAGTACATCCTGGTGCATGTAGGGGATAAAGTGAACCTGTCATCAGGATGTTACATTTTAACCTAGTGACAGGTTTCCATAGACTTTTTAATACTAATTCCAAAACTACATTTATCATTAACATTACTGCTACCACTCACTGTTAAAACTTGCTACAGGTATACCTGCCATCATACTGCATTGAGTCATCATCATAATCTGCTCCCTCTTCCCCCTACCTGAGCTCCCTCAGAGTCAGCTCACAGCTTGAAAGAGGGAGGGGAAGCAGAGAGGAGGAATTAGTGATAAGAGCAGTGAGAAGATAATTATGATGACTTGACTTGATGCAGTTTGCTGGCAGGGAGCCAGGTAAATATTTAGCTTTTTAACAGTAAATGGAACCAGAACTGTTAATTATAAAAGCAGATTAGAAATTTTAAACAGGTTTAATGAGAAACATGTATCTGGAACAAAACAAGAACTAGGGTAATGGTGAAGAATAGATAGATGTGTATAGAGGCTTCCTATGTGGTCTTCTTGCCCAACAACCTGCAGTATGGATCTACACAGTACCTCAGATATGCAAATGCAGACCAGAAAACATTAGTGGACCACGCTACCTCTAGTGGACTCTAGGTGCTATTGACACAGGGCAGAATTAACGCTTTTGAGGCCCTCATCACCCAAGATTTCGGTTACCTCTACAAATGTATTTACATATATATATTATATATATTTATATATATATATATGATCTACAGAAAGCATTCATTTAGATGTAAAAAAATGATGTAACTGTGTATACTTGACCACTTCCAAATCACAGGTGAAACCATTCATAATTTACATATTCTACGTGAAGCTTATACCTCTGCTCATGGCAGTTTGATAAAGAATTTGGGAGAATCTGCTTAGTCATTGGTTCAGTCTAGTGCACTCTACCCTTAATCTCAGTGGGAAACCAAAAATGGTGGTGGGGGTTTTATCAAGTGCTGTTGCATTGTGTTATCCCCGCCCCTCCTGCCATGTGTGATATGACATGAGATTCCGGCCTCTTGATATATCAGGATGGAACATTCTATAATACTATAGCCGATGCCAGGAATAGGTGTAGACTATAGCTAGTGCTAGTGAATGTCCCACCACCAGCCCACTCTGCAGTCTGACACTCCATGCCACTTGGCCTGTCGATATTATAGGGAAGGAAATAGTCATAGTTCCATGGGCAGGAATTGTGACTATATCAAAATTTGTATTCCAGTACAAGCCTTAATAAATGTTCCCCATAGACTGTAGAGAAGTGCCAATATATGTAGGATATTTTGAATGATGAATGATGTATCACCAAGATTATTTATTTATGTATTTATTTTTTGTTATCATCCGCTATGAATTCTATTTTATTTTCTTAGGGGCCCTGGTTCAACATGATTTGTAGCTTTACACTAAATGTTTGATAGTAAAAAAATTCTTGATGGTGCCACCTTTCCCTGGATGCCCTGAGCACATGCTTATTTTGTTTAAAGGAGTATACTCATGAAGACAAGTTTCTTATATGCACTCAGGATAACAAAATAACACTTTCTCTAATTCACTGTTATTAACAAAAATACAGCATTTCACAGATTTAAGTCCAACCTGTCTCTATCAGTCCTGCTGTACACAATTTCAGTTGCCCCTAGACCATGTGACTTCTGACTTAGGGTCGGGTGGCCGTCATCTTGGATTTCTGTGTGAGATTGTGCAGATGAGATTCCTGTCTGTCTCTGCTGTGTTCCTGTAGTCACGCCCCCTACATGGAGCTCAGAGACTTTCACTGATTACTTCCTGTCAGCACATCGGGAGCAGAGAGAAACTACAAACTATAAGGAGATAAGTGATCCGGAGTAAGGGGGAGACAGGCACATACCTGTGAGATGTAGCAGAGCTCACAGTGTGACAGTGTAAAAGTCTTTAAGTCTTTGTGCAATCTCATACATCTCTGATCTGTCTCATCTCTCTCTATGTGTCAGTGTGTTAGTACAATGTCAGAAACCAGATGAAAGTGTATATACACCTGTACCCTGATAATGTAACCACATTGTCACCCCACAGAACTAGATGGATAATACAGTAATTTGTCTGCTAGAGTCCCCGCCCACACCCTGGGATTTTGCACTGAGCAGCCAAGGTAGTGATAGAAGCTAAAACAACAATAAAACTAAGTAACATTGTAAAGTAAGGGGTTAAAATGATCTTTATTGTGTTAACATCACAAGGGGATTGAAATGTGAGAATTTTCTTTTGTGGAAAAAAACCCCCTTTAATGTTTAATCCTGACCTATGTTGATACCAGCTTTGGCCAATAACCAGGAAAATTCTGGTACAGCATCATCATCTCTTAACACATCCTTCATAGTTATCAAGTCACTGTATTAGATTATTACTGATTAACTAACTCCACAACCATAAAACTTTTATTCAAGACTGTGAACTGTGAATTCCCTTTAAAGGGTCTGGCCACATTACCTCATGTATTATGAAATGTGTGTAAGTGTGTGTGTGTGTGGGGGGGGGGGGGATATAAGGTAATTTACCAATATAGATAAATTACTAGTTCTGCTCCACCTTTTTGATATGTAATGTGAAGCCTCCTGTCTTTTACCTCATCCGCCAGAGATTCCTGACCATAAAATGGCCGCAGAACGAGGGTCACGTATCATACCCTGTTTCCCCGAAAATAAGACAGTGTTTTATATTAATTTTTGCTTCTAAAGAGGCACTAGGTCTTATTTTCAGGGGATGTCTTATTTTTCCATGAACAAGAATTTACATTTATCGTTGAACAAAAATTCAACTTCTCTAACTTCTTTATGACTCTCCAAACTCTGAACTTCATGCTGTATGTCTTGTGACTCGATTTTTATTAGAATCATTGGCCCCAGTCTCTAATGTTTAGTAAAAGAACTTTCCATAAATGACCCCTTCTTATCCTGTAGCTGCCGGTATCACATTTGCAGCACAACAGCCAGTGATTTACTTCCATGAATTCTTCCCCATGTCACATCCTTCTGCAGCATCTAAAAGATTTACTAGTACTAATGTATGGCGCGGGGGTAGCTGCTGCTATGGCGGCCGCTAGGTCTTATTTTCAGGGGAGGCCTTATATTTCAAAGCCTGAACAAAATTGTACTTTCGGGGGATGTCTTATTTTAGGGGAAACAGGGTAGTATCATAGTATATAAGGCTGGAAAAAGACGCAAGTCCATCAAGTCCAACCTTTAAGAATTAAATAAATGTTTTATCCCCATAACCCGTGATATTTTTTCTCTCCAGAAAGGTATCCAGGCCTCTCTTGAACATGTACATAGAGTCCGCCATAACAACCTCCTGCGGCAGAGAGTTCCATAGTCTCACTGCTCTTACAGTAAAGAACCTTTGTCTATGGTGATGGTAGAATCACCTCTCCTCTAGGCGTAGAGGATGCCCCCTTGTCCTGGTCACAGGCCTAGGTATAAAAAGATCTTTGGAGAGATCCTTGTACTGTCCGTTCAGGTATTTGTACATTGTAATGAGGTCTCCCCTCAGTCGTCTTTTTTCTAAACTGAATAATCGCAAATTTTGTAATCTGTCAGTGTATTCTAATCCCCCCATTCCCCTAATAATCCTGGTTGCTCTCCTCTGCACCCGTTCCAGCTCTACTATATCCTTTTTATACACTGGTGCCCAAAACTGTACACAATATTCCATGTGTGGTCTGACCAGGGATTTGTATAAGGGCAAAACTATGTCTTTATCATGAGAATCTATTCCTCTCTTGATACATCTAGAGATGAGCGAACATACTCGTCCGAGCTTGAAGCTCGTTCGAGCATTAGCGTACTCGAAACTGCTCGTTGCTCGGACGAATACTTCGCCGCTCGAGAAAATGGCAGCTCCCGCCGTTTTGCTTTTTGGCGGCCAGAACAAAATTGTACTAGGTCTTACTTTCGGGGGATGTCTTATTTTAGGGGAAACAGGGTAGTTAGGTGCCAGTGGTATAAAGAAAATTAACATTACAGGTGAAGGTAATTGATCTAGTTCATGCACCTGGGGCCATTCATCTTCATCCTAGAGCACCATTTTTCTATGCCCTTCTCTACTGTAATTGTCCAGAGTTTTATAGGCCACTTCTTTCTTCGTGCCTCCTTGCAGAAGTCATCGGCTCTGTCGAATGTGATCTGTGCACCTATGACTCTTTATGTTGTGCCTTATTCTTTTATTTGTAAAACTCCAATAAAAAGCATTACAACCATTTATGATTTGTATGCACTTATAACAGTGTAACCATTTTAAACCAAGAACATCAAACAAAAGGTAAAATGGATAATCTTGGATGTGCTGGGTTATCTTATACCACATTATAGTATCATACAGGCCCCACAAGGCATTTAGTTTTGAAGATGCTCTGATACTGTCACCTATCTATCATCTGTCCAAAAGAGAAAGACCAAGATAAAGGAAGACAGAAAAGAAAAATCAAAGTGCTGTACAGTTCTCATCAGATTTAGTGATAATTTCCAATTGACTTGCCTATATTTCATTTTGTGAGGCTTTACGTGTTCCCATTTGATTTGTTTTAATCTGATTACTTCAAAACATTTTCATTTCCTAATGCAACATGTTCCTTCTTGAGTCCATTATCCTCCAGCAATAGGATGAATGAAAACATTGTATTTATAGATCACTTGTTATTCCAGCGTGCGCTATATATAGCCCAGAGGTATGGATATAAGCATTTCATCTAGATGTTGGGCTTCATGTGCAAGGTGTGTGATATTATCAGTATATTATCTAGACTGGGTGGTATTCCCTCATCTGTGCGTTTTTTATCATGTGTGACTGCACAGATTAAAATCTATTCATCTATTGCTGCCTATGGTTGAGCTCATAAATATGGTTACTGAGATCATAATTTTTTTTTTCTACTAAGTATCCTTTTATTATACAAATGTTCCTCATGAAAAAGTCAAGGTCGCTAACTTTTATGGGAACCATGTGTCTCCAGCAGAGACTAGTGACGTCCTTAAAGGGAACCTGTCACCAGGGACCTCATTTTTCACTAAAGACAGATTGTAAAAGTCCATGACACCTGCAGTGCAAAAATGCCTTTCTGCCTTTTATTGTATTTGCATTACAATATAATTGAGTGTTATAACTTACTCTTGCATCCTGACAAAATCCTGGGGTAGTCACAGGGGCTGAACTTTGGTTTGGATGCATCTCAAAAAACAACATGTGACTTGTCTGAGCTGCAGGCTGTCTCCATGTTTGTGCTCATGTACAGCTTGTCCCTCCCCCACTGATGTCAGGTTTACCAGGCTGTGACCCCTGAGAAGAAGCAGAAGGTGGAGCTATACAGGAGTACAAAGGTGGGGGCCAAGCTCTGAGGAGTGGGTAACACAGACAAGCCACATGTTGTTTTTTGAAATGCATCCAAACCAAAGTCCAGCCCCTGTGACAACCCCAGGATTTTGTCAGGGAGCAAGAGTAAAATATAACACACAATTATATTGTAATGCAAATGCTTAGAAAAGGCAGAAAGGCAGATTTGCCCTGCTGGTGTCATGGGCTTTTACAATCTGTCTTTAGTGAAAAATGAGGTCCCTGGTGACAGGTTCCCTTTAAAGAAAACCTACCATTTGATTTGATGCATTATGAACCAAACATATCTTGAGAATGCTGTAGCTACACTAATGTAGGCACATATCTTGTTTGATCCCTGTGCTAAGTGGTTTTCCTGAACTGTCCCGACAGGACTAATCAACCTGAGTTGGATTACTCATACACAGCAGCTGGGGCACAACACAGGGATTACATAATTCTCTTGAGTAGTACATGCTTAATGTGAGAGGAGAAGCACCAGAGCCAGGCACAGAAGCAAGAGAGCTTCTTATAATAATTTTGATGTTTTTTCAGCAAAACCACTCAGCAAAGGGATTAAAGAAGATATGTTTCTGCATCAGTGTGAACACAGCATGCTCAAGGTATGTTTGATTGATAAATGGTCAAATGGTAGATTTCCTTTAAAGGAATTGTCTGGAACTACACCCTCTGAGCCTTATAGATAAAGTTTTATAAAACTGGGACTGTCACTTATTTTAACCACATTAAACTAGCAGCCCCTCAGTTAGTGTATTAAATATACTTTCTAGAATTCCCTATGTGAAATCTCACCCTTTACCCTATTAAAAAATCAAGTCAGGTGAAATTGAGAGGAGTCCTTTTTTTACCTGAAATGGCTGCAGGGGGAGTGTCACTTCAGACTTACATATCTTTGGTTCTATAGCACCGAGAACCTGGTGACATATTAAAGGAAATCTACCACTTTGAAAATGCAGGAACTCATCTTGATTTTCCATAAATCCTTATATTTTCTGGAAAAAAAAGCACATGTGCATGTTACATTGGGGACTAACTATGCACGCCTACTGCGTGCTGTATAATTTACCAACTCCCTCCGATTCCACAGTTCCTGAGAGCCAGTGACTTCACCTGGCTCTCAGGAACTCTTGCACATCTGCTTTTAACACCCAAGAAACAGTCGTTTTTTTTGTGATAAAACCCAGCAGCTGCCTGGGCCATAGAGGTAACGTCTGTGCATGAGTTGCCAAGAGTCAGGTGACATCACCAGCTCTTGGAAAATGTGGAATGGGTAGATTATACAGCACCCAGTAGGTGTGCATAATTAGAAGTTAGTAATTTTAAAAGCTATTTTTTTTCAGAATAGACAAAGTTTTATGCATAATCAAGAAGAGATCATGCATTGGCATGCATGATCTTGGCTAGAATGAGGTATGCTTTGTTTAAATAGGCATTGTCAATGTGGTAGATTTCCCCCTGTAGTATATAGCCTTCCTGCCCCCCAGTATATAGCCTGCCAGCCCCCTGTAGTATATAGCCTGCCATTCCCTCTAGTATGTAGCCTGCCAGTCCGTGTAGTATACAGCCAGCCCATCATGCTGTAATATATATATAGCCTGCCAGCCCCTTGTAGGATATAGCCTGCCAGCCCCTTGTAGGATATAGCCAGTCCCTGCCCCCCTGTAGTATATAGCCTGTCTGCCCCCCAGTATATAGCCTGCCTAATAAGCCGAGATCCCTAATTTTAACATAAAAAACTGGGAAAACCTATTGACTCGAGTATAAGTCGAGGTTAGGAAATGCATTGATCACAACCTCCCCAATATATAGCCAGCCAGCCCTCTGTAGTATATAGCCAGCCCCAGCCTGCCAGCCCCCTGTAGTATATAGCCTGCCAGCCCCTGTAGTATATAGCCTGCCAGCCCATGTAGTATATAGCCTGCCAGCCCATGTAGTATATAGCCTGCGGGCCCCCTGTAGTATATAGCCTCCAAGTCCCCTGTAGCATACAGCCTGCCAGCCCCATGTAGTATACAGCCTGCCTGCCCCCCCCCCCCGTATATAGCCTTCCAGACCCCTGTATTATATAGCCAGCCCCTGTAGTATATAGCCTGCCAGCCCCTGTAGTATATAGCCAGCCAGCCCCTATAGCAGTGGTGGCGAACCTATGGCACGGGTGCCAGAGGTGGCACTCAGAGCCCCTTCTGTGGGCACTCAGGCCATCACCAGAGAGGACTCCGGGTATATTCCTGAAGTCCCAGACAGCCCAGGACTTGCTGTGCACAGAGCTATTTTAAAGTGACAGGACTACCTGGAACCACTGGAGGAGTGGGAAGGTGTGGACAGATCTGGATTATCATTGTAGCTCCTGTTCCGGCCCTGACAATTCTCCCTGTTTATGGGACCTTGGAGGGAAGCTACAATGATCATCCACATTTCTTCTATTTTCTGCTTTATTGGTGTCCTCAGGGGGTTTATATGAATGTGAGCTGTAATAGAGCAGGGAGTATAAATCAATAATTACATTTCTGTGTTGGCACTTTGCTATAAATAAGCGGGTCTTGGTTGTAGTTTGGGCACTCGGTCTCTAAAAGGTTCGCCATCACTGCCCTATAGTATATAGCCTGCCAGCCCCCTGTAGTATATAGCCTGCAAAAAAAAAGCCGTGTACTCACCTTCTGAAGGCCCTCCCCGCAGGTTCTCCTTAACTGATCGATGCTCCGGTATCTTCTCCATGACCCCGCGCCTTCCGTCGCAGGGAATCGTTGACGCTCGCTGACATACTGTGTGCCGGCGTACATAGTACGGTTTCAGTGAGAATCAATCGATTGAAGAGAACTTGCCGATGGGGCATCGGAAGGTGTTTTTCGAGGTGACTCGAGTATAAGCACAATTTTTGTGCTGAAAAACTCTGCTTATACTCGAGTATATACGATAATAAACCACTACCAATATGTTGTCATACAGCTGAACACCTTCCAGATTGTGTTTCTTTCATGGCCCAGTGTGGTGGCATCTTCCAGAAAATCAACTTTAAAGAAAGATGTAAATTGGTTATATAAAGTCACGGAGGAAGTCAAACTCTCTCTTCCTCAGAAACCCCCTTCACTGTTATTGATGGTACGGCATCCAGAGACATCACTAACTGGATCTCCTGAAGTCTGATGCACAATATCAATCACAGAGGAGGAGGCGATTAGAGCATCCCACCTTGAATTTAGTGTTAGTCTCTCCTCCTCCTTGACTTTATACAACCAATTTACAGCTCACTTCAAAGTTTAATTTCTGGATGATGCCACCGCACCGGAACCATGAAAGAAACATAAACTAGGTGTTCAGCTGCTTCACAGTATTCTGGTAGTGGTTTATTAGGCCAATTGCTGATGACAGTTTCCCTTTAAGATTGAATCAGGCTTCTGTTTGTGGATTCACATAAAAAGGGTAATTTTAGAAAAAACATACTATATATTATCTGGGAGAACTAGTAGTTTAATAGGGTCAAATCTGGTGACAGATTCCCTTTAAATAATAAGAATAAAATATGAGTATATTAGAAGGTTGCTTTAGACTAACAGAGATAATTTAGGCCGACTGTGACATGTCTGGACGGACCAGTTAATCTCCAATGGCAGTAGAAATCCACAAACGGCTCAGTAGTAAGAAAACCCCATGAAATAAATGTTCTAGTGCTGTCAGTATTTTATCTCTGCAGCCGGGTTCACGCGATGTAGTAGATCCCCCGTCTGTGTTTCTGTGTCATATTTCACCAATGCATGAGCATGAATAAAAGAACAGGCTCCGAGGCTTTCCAAATATCTGGGCTGCAGTGAATGAAACACATGACCCATAAAGACAGTTGAGTGTAGTTCAGGACTAATAATATCCTGTAAATATGAATCACATGTCATGTGTATTATTAGAGAAATACTATTCTTAGGTATTAGTCAAATATTTATTACTTAGATCATTAGATATAACTCCAATGGGTTAAATTACCAATTTAGCACTTACAACACATATAATGCATTAAACCTGCAGAACAAAGCTAACATCATAACCTGCACCTTTTCAAGGTTTTTTGTTTCCATTTTCTTGCCTTCAAATTTCTATAACTTTATTTTCTTTGCCATGTGCAGGCTTGTTTTTTGTGTAATAAAGTATATCTTCTATTGTCAGTACAGGCGGTCACCTACTTAAGAACACCCGACTTACAGATGACCCCTAGTTACAAACGGACCTCTGGATGTTGGTAATTTACTGTACTTTAGCCTTAGGCTACAATAAACAGCTATAACAGTTAGGCTGCATTCACACTAACGCAAGGGGTGTCCAAATGACACCTCCCGTTACAGTGTCGATGCTGCTGCACCATTGGAATAGTCCTTTTCTATTGTGCCTCTTCCATCCACACTTTTTAAGTTTTTTCTTTACAAAGCTGCATGAGGTTTGTATTCTGAAGAACAAATTGTACCTCTTAGTACCACCACTTAGTATTCATGGAAAAAACAGAGTCTGGGTGCATTCACATGGACTGGTTATGGCCAGGCGAGAACACGTCGGAGAAGGCTGTTCACCCCTCCCCTCTCCATAGGAGTACAGTGGCGCACAGCAGTGCCTACAGAAAAAGATAGAATCCACACATCATGTTGCACAGTACCACCACCGCGTGTGTCTATTTTCGTTACCAGGGTTAAACGCAGTGAAAAACCATTATCAGTATTTTGATAGATCGGGCATTTTCGGAGCGGCGATACTAATTGTTTTGTTTTTTATGTTTATTTATATAGTTCTAGGGATAGGGGGGTGATTTGAGTTTTTTAGTTTTTTATTATAATTTTTTTTTTTTATTTTTACTGTTTTTCAGACTCACTAGGGTACTTAACCCTAGGTTGTCTGATCGATCCTATTCACATATGCATCTGCCATACTAAGCAGTATGGCAGTAATATGGGGATTTCTACTCCTCATACATTACAATGTGTCTGTTAGCATATTGTAATGAATGGGTTAACCCGAAGTAGCGACGGGTCTTTGGGAGACCGAGGTTACCATGGGCGGCGGATATCACAGGGAGCGTCGTCCCTCGGAAAGATGGCGGCACCCATGCGACGCCTCTTTCTGAAGCGCGCCGGCAGCTTTTGCTGGCTGCGATCAGCGGGAAAAACACTGCGATCGGTTACTGGCACCGGTGGCAGGTGTTACCGGTAAGCCTTTGCTGCATATGCAGCAAAGACTTATCGCTATGGAGAAGGCTCGGCCTGCAAGCCCTCTCCATGCACCAGCACCCGTAATAGATTACGTCACATGTCGGTAAGGGGTTAATAGGAAACCTACCACTTCCCAGGAGACCCATTTTTAGCACTCCCACGAGCCATCCCCACAGAGCATAGAACATACGTTGCCAAAGTGTTTTTTATTAAAAATTGGTTTACAGAAAAAAGATATGTATATTGTACCTTTCATTAGCATCTGCTGTGGGACTAGGCACTCGTCCACGGGAGTGGCTGGAAAGGAGCAGTTTCCCCCACCACCCTTGGAAACAGTTCTTCCATGTGTCTTTTTTCAAATATAATCAATAAACTCCCCACACTCGGGATTGGCTGTAGAGGAGCATGGGACGTCGCTAAGCCCAGTGATTGGTGTTTTCACATATATTTGAAAAGGACACATGGAGAAGCTGTTTCCCAAGGGTGGGGGGGGGGACCTGCTCCTTCCAGCCACTCCAGTGCTAATGAAAGGTACAAATAACATATTTTTTTTCTGTAAAACCTATTTTTTTTATACAAAAGCACTTGGCAGTGTATTACTATGCTCTGTGAGGACTGGGAGAGTGCTAAATGGGGTGACAGGTTCCCTTTAAAGGAAACCTACCAGTTAGAATGGCAGGGGTAAGCAGTTAGTACCGAGCACCAGCTCAGGGTGAGCTGGTGCTGGTGCTAGTTTCGTTAGTGTTAATAACCGCTGTATCGCGGTTTTAACACTGTTTAAACTTTAGAGCAGAAGAGGCTTTGGCATAACGTCTCGCGCTTTCCTATGTAGGCGCGGAAGCCTCTTCTGCTCTAAAGTTTAAAGGGGTTGTCCGAGTTTAAAAAATATATATATATATATATATATAATATATGTGGGCGGAGCGGGTGACTAAAATAATAAAGCTGTACTTACCTTCCGGTGCCCTCCCGTATCGCAACGCTGCATTCACTTCCGGCCGGCCGTGGCCGGGTACGCATATCCTCCCTATACACAGCATTGTGTATGGGGGCCGGAAGGTTGTCGGGTCCGGCCGGAAGCTGAATGCTGCTCTGTCAGCCATGGTTTGTTACATGCCCGGCACCGAGTACCACAGCAAGCCGCGGATACGTGGGGCACGGCTAGGTAAGTACAGCATTTATTATTTTAGTCAGCCCGCTCTCGGCAACATATATATTTTTATCAAAACTCGGACAACCCCTTTAAACAGTGTTAAACCAACGATCATACGCGGTTATTAATCCTAACATGAAACTAAGCAGTAAAGACAGGTTGCAAAAAGCCCATTACAGCTGATTGCAATATGCCTTTCTGCTTTCTCTAAGCATTTGCATTACAATATAATAGTGTGTTATAACTTACCTTGCACCCTGTACAGAATCCTCTGTTTGGTTCCAGGGTTGGGCTTTGGTTTGGATGCATTTCAAAAAACAACATGTCACATGTCTGGACTGCAGACTGCTCAACTCTCAGCCCCCCACCTTTGTGCTCTCCTGTACAGATGTAAGTAGCCACTGCGAAACCCCTGGATCATAACACAGTGCTGTAATCATGATATAGAATTGAGTTTTGAGCACTATGCTAGAAAGGATTCCTTACATATGTGACTTTCAAGTTTGGAGTTCTGACCCGTAAACAGCTTCGATTGACAAAATCAGCTACATCGATCCATGAATTTCTTTGTGTTCTTAAGGGTGCTTTGTAACACGTACTGCTAGTGTGCTTTTACAAATGCAGCGCTAGCGTACAGGGGCAGGCCTTGGCCCAATCGCATACGTTTTTCTATGGAAAACATGCGATCAGTAACCAAAACCGGTGTCTTGGTATTAAAACAATGCAAGACACCAGTTCGCGATCATGCCAGGCCTGCCCCTGTACGCTAGCACTGCATTTGTAAACGCAGCGCTAGTGGTACATGTGGCCGCCACTTAGGGTATCTGCCCAACGTTTGCGAATCTCTGCAGGATTTACCCAGCGGTAATACCACATCCATTCCGTATACATCAGAAACCAGCTTCAATCCACTTTTGCTGATGCGATGTTATTATGCAATGTATTTGATCAAGATGAAATATTAGCACTTGAAATTATTTTTTCCACTACGTTGTGTCTGGATTGTCATCAATCCCATACACTAATTGTACTGTATTTCGGTAGTTGATGGTAGCAAAAGGCAGTTAATCCGTAATGTGTACAGATACATTTTTTTCAGTGCGGTTTCATTTATACTTTTGGAAAGTGTATAACCTTTCAAAGATATTTTATTAAAATTTATGGTGGGGGAAACTGTGTGAAAGTGTTGATTCCATGTACACACATTCTTCCAACATCAGGGTCCCAAACATGATAACACAGATTTCTTCGCCACCTCCCCCCCCCCCCCCCCCCCCAAAAAAAGCATACAGTCCCATGTAAATGCACCTCTTCCCTATTCAGCCCTCTCAAACATGCAGTCCCCATTACGTCTAACTCTTTCCCCTCCTCCATCAGTCCCATGAGAAAAAAAACATGCAGTCCCAGGTAAATTACAACACCCTTACAAGGGTTTCCACCCAAAATGCAGTCCCATGTAACTAACATATTCTATGTACACTGTCCACCAAAAATGCGAGTCCCATGTACATACATATTAGTTGCTAACAACTTCACCAAACATGCAGTCCCATGTAACTTAATATTCTATGTACACCCCTCACCAAACATGCAGTCCCATGTACTTTATAATATTACTATGTACACCCTCAACCAACATGCAGTCCCAGTAACTTACATATTCTATGTACACACCCCTCACCAAACATGCATCCCATGTAACTTACATTTCTTTGTACACCCTCCCCAAACATGCACTCCTATGTAAACACACAAAGCTGCACCAGTGTCAAACCCCAAGAAATGCCTCAATCCTCATAACATCCTGTCCTGCACACCCTCCCTCTATACTTATACACACTCAGTCTAGGCCGCCATTACATCTCCCCTGCTCCTGTACTGTACACTGCTGGAATGTACAAAAGCCACACCCCTTATCCTGATGCCACCGCCCTTGCCAGTGACGTCAGTGAACTAACCGAAGAAGAAGCTTCCTCCATTTTCACGCCACGTCCTTCACACACATAAGAGTGACTAGTGATAGCAGCAGCGTTCAGGGGCGAATAGAAGCTGCCAGAGAGCAAATGAGCCACAAGTATGTCGGCTCAGAGGGAGAATTACCGCGGGGTTAAGTTACCAGTCGGTCCTGAGGGTTGTTTTTATGTCATGAGCCATCATTCCTGTCATATCTACCAGAACATGGCTGCTGTTGGTGGGATGTGGATATTTGCAGTAGGGCAGTAATAGTAAAAAGAACAGCTCTTCAGCTTGTCTGGGACATGTGTACTTAACAATCAGATACTGGCATCCCTCACAATGTAATCTATGCTGATTACCATAGTAAGTCCTGGCTATGGCTGCCAGACACTACACACAGTGGTGCGGTGGTTGTGTCCTGGTCTAATATTTCTTGTAAGACTGGTGGAAAAGGACATGTGAATAAAGCCCAAGGCTGCGTCTCTCACGTGCGTTTGTAAATGCAAATGTTAACAGCAATGTATTGGGCAAATCTAACGTTTCTAGACGCAATGCAGCCACCACGGGTGAATACAACCAAGTTGATAATGTATATATCTAGGTATAGTAGCCCCGGGCATGACTACCTACCTCACTGTGTATATGTCGGCAGCCATACCCGGCCGCACTTTCATGGATACACACCTGAGGGATGCCAGGTAGCATGATCATAGGGCACACACTGTCATAGAGAAGCTGGAGAGCCGTGGAATATATTTTCCTGACAGGGTTACTGGCCTAATGCAAATATCTTCAGATCACACTCCACACAGCATCCATCTCCCTGGCGGGAGGAGATCAGACAGGCACTGACAGGTGTTTTGACAAAAGAAATCCTGTAAATAGATGCGTGGTCAGATTCCTGACTTATTCAGTAAATTTTTTTATACTTTATTTACATAGTGCCCTCGGTATGGGGGAAAATAACGACATCAGCATTAGACATTACAGAGCAATATCTTCAAATATTTAGAAGAACCATCATATTCTTCATTTATATGTACTATGGGGAACATATACAAGGAACATTAGGCATACAGAGCAATCACTTGGTAGTTGATACAATAATTTGCCGGCTTACAACATGAGGAGGATGAAGATGCTGTACAGTCGCTGCCCAGCCATTTTATTAGCGATCAGCTATAAAGAAGAAGAAATAAATAATACTGCATATGCCAGTCAGAAAAAATCTCACACATTTTTATGTACAAGTCAGATGAGTAGGGAACAGAGAGAATTAAAAGAAGGAATAAGAAAAGAAGAATGAAGGGAGCAGAGCAAGGGAGGGGGGAGAAAAAGAAAGGGGGGGCAGAGGATCACAAATGAGAATCGGCGTTTGTGAGTGGTCTTAGGGGGGAGGCAGCGCCAAACACAGAAAAACGATAAACGCGGGAGTGCCCATGTTCTGGCCATTTTTTCGCCTCGAAGCGGTCTCGAGCGGAGCGGGCGAAGTATTCGTCCTATTCACACGAGCCAAGTTGCCGAGTACGACTGCTCGCATCACTGACTAGCAGACCGATGATACCGTAGAAAGATAGGAAGTACACGGATGAGTCGTCAGGTTCGACATCGCGTGATCACTCAGGCGGTGACGGGGTCACCTAAGTCGGGGGAAGGGACGTGACAGGACTAGCTGCATATCCCACCTAACGAAGTAGGGAGGTCAGAGTATCGATAATATACGAAGCACTGACGGGACCACAACAGATTCAGAACACACGAATGGGAAGTGAGAAGCAATCAGGCGGCGCGACAGAGTACTCTAGGGTGTCGGATATGGGGGGCCGGGCATGGCAAAAGCGTAGGAGCCATGTCACAAATACGTCTACAAGTATACAGCTGCACGCCGCACCTTGAGCAGCGAGTACAGTGGATGATGTACCGCTGTAGGGGCAAACGCGAATGGCTGAGATCGTGAACATTAGTGTGTTTGCTTGGCCAATCCAGTAGTGTGACCGTCTGGCAATACACACAATAAGGGGCCAACCTTCCTAGCGCGTTGACGTCGTAGTCGAGTCTGTGCTGTATGCGCAGCTAGGGAGAGAGCGTTACTGGCGGGTTCAGGTGAAAGGCGATTAGGTCTGGTAGCAAATACAAAAAAGTAGGGTTTTGGCAGAGAGGTATCATCTAACAGAGAAAGCAAAACAGAACGCAGTGCGCGCGAAGAGAAATACACAGGCGCGTGGGGGACGGGTACGTGATCGCGATTGCGGAAACTGAATTACTTTAGGAGATGTGTGGTAGTGTGGTTATTAGGAACAAACTGCTGCGATAAGCCGAGTATGATAGAGAGTAAATGAGTGGAATCATTGTGCAGGGGGTGAAAGAAACGGGTATGATAAAAAGTCTAGGAGCCGCAAGAAAAGGGGGAGAAGGAGGGGAAATGTGTGGGAGGTAGACGGGCGGGGGGAAAATTAAGAAGTATATACAACGTGGAGGGGGTGCAAGAGCGCACGGGGGCTACGATACCTCCTACAGAATGAGGGAGTAAAGGTAGGAGGAGTAAATTACGAAACTAGGGGAGGGTGACTATGGACAGTATAGGAAAGAATGTGCGAAAAGTAGAGGCACAGGTCGGGGTGCACACAAATATTGAAAATCTGCTTTGATCATATATGTCATTTAAAAACGCACTGTTGTAGCTTTTTCATAGACAGACGCAGCGGCAGCGTGCATCAATGGAAATCGATGCTCTCTGCTGCATAAGTATGACAAGTGAATGTACAGGATTTCATACATAATGAGTGAAAAATCAGGAAGTAAAAACAAAAAACAGGGGCCATAGGGGAGTGGAGTAGCCAAACAGAAGCATTGCATTAGGAACGGCACTTGGGGACAATAAGCATAAGTGATCATCATGTGATGGTATGACCAGTTCCGGAGGCTGATCTGCTGTGGCTGTCCTTGCTGTATGCACATCTACTACCAATTGTGCTGAATTTGTAATGAGACTTGCGACCGTTGTGTTTACGCTTTAGTGACGGCACGTATAATACAGACACAAAGGAGGGGGGAAAGGGAGGGGGAGGGTGGAAAGAAAAAGGACACCGACACCGATGGCACAAGACTGGAAATTGTACATATCGCTGGGAGTTCAATTCAAACTTGGAATCAATGTAGTGGCACACAGTCGTAGTGCGGCAAAAAAAGGTAGGTGGGATGCTAATGGAATAAATATCAGACATGATAATACGGTATGTAGTATCTTGGTATAACGAAACTCCGCGTGCATCATCATCTTGCATACGACAAGCATAGTGTGGCTTATACAGGACTTGGGTAATAGAAATAAAGCGCTAATGGGAGCGATCTCACACGACTCGACTGTAAACTTACGGGCCTCCAATCAGACGCTCACATGCAGAGTATAACAAAAAGGTAAGAGGTGTGCTGGGGTGATTCTGCTGGGTGCGTGAACTAGTGCAGTGATAGTGCCGTGGAGGTGCGGCTTCGTATGCCGGGAGAATAAATGGTGTCACGGGAAAATTGGTTGGAACCTGAGCGACCGTGGGGTGATGCGCGTCAGAGTTGCAGCGGGGGGGGCACAGCTGCCATACAGGACAGGTAAGAGAAGGAGAAGGTAATCGCACAACTGACGCAAAGAGAACAGTGGATACAGAGGAGTGATGGGGGGGGTTCTGGATTGGTGTCAATATAGTCGCGAAACCAGGCAGATAAAGCAAATGCCATTGGGGCCTTAGTTTAGTTGGGTGGGTACTGGTGTAGGGATGAACGTTGTGATGATGCTCAGTCAAGACAGTCTACCTCGTGGCGCATAGGGCAGGTGGGGTGGGCTGGTGTCACAGTGACTTGTAGATAGAAAATAACCATGAGCAATAGGGTGTAAGGGCAAATCAAGGTTGGGGGAAGGGCGGGGAAGTTGTGAAAGGGCGGGTAGAAAAACGACGTAGCAATCAAATAACACAACAGCAAAGAGGGATTGTCAAATGAAATATAGAAGTTGATAACTGAACTCATTTTCGGGAATTGGGGTTTACAACCCCGTAGGGTGCTAGGGGGGGTGGGAGGAAGTGGAGCGTGAATGGGCGGAGAAATGACGTAGGATGGCGTGCGACAACGGACTGCATGTATGCAGAGGCGGCGGTACAATCCGGGTGGGGCGGTGGGTGGATAGCACCAACCTGCTGTAGTGAGGGATGGAAACAGGGGGAACACGCAGCGCTGAGCTTACACTCCCTATGTACATCAGGGGTGGCTGGGGCAAGTGTTGCGCGTGGGGTGTAACAACTGCTGTAGAAATACGACTGTGTGTTGGAGGTATGCCATGGAAACGTGGGAGCGACAGGGTGAGAAGTCGGGTGGCGTTTCGGCCTACAGATGCGTAGGGGTACGTGCAAGACAATTGGGTGTGATCACCAGGTCAGGGGTACATAATGGGCAGCAAGACAGGGGGGAGGTCGCGACCCAAGGCCCCCGAAATCGGCACTGGGGGGGGAAACGACGCTGGGGCACGAAGGGCGCGTCGGATTCTGCACCTAACAGCGGGCGAAACCTGGGCCACCCGGCCGTCTCTGGCGACTGCGGGCCCGACGAAAATATGCATGGTTGACCACGTGGGATAGCTGCTGGAGGGAGGGCGACCAAATGTTGGTTCGTGTAAGCCAAGACCAGTTCCAAACACAGTTCACAACACCACTTGGTGGGCACGTTTTGCATCTGTAGGGCAAGTTGGAGATGTAAGGAGGGGAAAAAGGAGGAAAGGGGAAGGAAAGCCGATGGCCGAAAGCGGAGGGTTATTCCACCATGCCGCAGTCTGGTTTGAGGGGGTAATGACCTTCTTGGGACACAGTGAAGAGGGGAGTGTGTGGGTAAAAAGATGGTGTGTCCAAGGTAACTACGGGATGACATGACTGTGGGTATGGCAACGACACATGGTGAAGGTTGGGTGTGGCGAGGAAAGACAGGCGAAGTCCGAGAGTGGGATCAGACTGAGTGATCGTGGAGATAATTGAATAAGGAAGTGAGCATACCCAGTCTGGTTGGAGAGTGTAACCTGCATGAAGATCGCACAGCACATTAATGATACGGAGAGCGTGTCCGGTCGACACAATAACAGGTTAGAAAGAGCACAAAAGAGATGGTAGGGCCAACCGGAGAGGCAGGCCGAGCAGGTGCATCAGCGCAAAATGTTGTCCCGTAGTCAAGCTCCCTGCGATGGCTAAATTTTCAGAAGATCTGTGAGGTGCTTTAAAGAAACACGTGATGACCGACGGACTGTGTGTGTGCAACCTTGTCCAACCAGGATCAGTCAGGGGTGCAACCACTACTAGGCTAACTACCACCATATGCTCAGGCATATGAAGCTAAACACCCCCTCAGTGGCACCAAGCCCGTTCACCTCCCCGTGCACACCCTGCTTCTTCCCCTGTGTCACTGATAGTCACCCCCTGCCCCAGGACCGCTGGAAAACACAGAACACCCACAGTCGGACGGCGCGTGACAGAGCGTGTCAAGAATCCATGCCGACACAAGCGCACCAAAGCTGGGAATGTCATAATGCTCTAACCAATACACGGGAGCCAAGACGAAAAAACATGGGAACTTGGAAATCGTAACAAAAATATATGCGAAAGAGATAAGAAAGGGAGAAAAGAAAGGAATCGGATGAACGAGAAGAGAAAGGGGGGGTGGGGAGGTGGGGAAAGGTAAAAAGAACAAAAAAAGGGAAAGAAAAGGGGGAAGGAGAAAAGCGGCAGATGGGGGGGGGATAAGAGACCGGGCTGAATACTAAGAAAGAGAGAAAAAAAGAGGGAACATGGGCAGAAAATGGTAACGGGGAAGGGGGATGAGGGGAGGACCCGGGTAAATAAGGACGGAATATTAAGCAAAGTGTGGCAAGCCACAAAAGGCGGGGAGCAACACACGTTACCGAGCAGAGCAGGGGGACGGGAAAAGAAGGAAAGGAGGGAAACGAAGGGGGGAAGAGACGGCGCCCGCATGAAACACCCAAGCCGGCATATGTACCACAAAAAATACCGGAAAGTACCAGATGTATCGTGGCGTTAGGAGGCACTGGGTGATATGGGCTTCGCCTATTATTCTAGGCTCGGAGTGCCGTCATGTAACACTTAAGATCCGCAACCTCATGGACGCGGCGCCGGGCGGCGCCGGTGGGCTGGCTGTCGGTGGAAAGTCCCGCAAGAAGCGCGCCGCACCTGAAAGAAGAAACCTCTGGATTCAGGACCCGACTGGGTGCACTCAGCCGGGAAGTAACGAGGCCAGCCAGCCGCGAGCAACGTCGATCACAAGCGAAGGCATCATGCAGGCAGTGCCACACGACCCAAAAGCCAATGTAGTATATGGCTGAGCAAGCATCCAACCGACCGACAGCAACGTCTATTGAGCGAAGATGGCTAGCCATGCTCAGGAGTGACAGACTCTCAATAGATAGAGCGAAGGGGAGGCAGATGGGAGGGGGTGTCAATCAGACGGCACTGTTTGGTCTTAGGGCGTAAAATGGTTAAACGGGGAAAAAGTGTCACATAAAAGTGAAGCGATATACAGGGTAGAAAGGAGGCTCGTATAACGGGCAGCTGGCAGGGATGGGTCAGAGTGGCTTGCCGCACAACGTCCGGGGATGCAGGGGGGGAGAACGGACGGGGGATGGGGGGGCGTTGGTAGCCGAATACTGTAGGGTACCAGAGAGGATGGCTGTGGAGGAAAGGGGGGAATGCACGGCATAGCATGCAAATGTACGAAAGTGGTGAAATGTTCCTTTGCCTCCCGCAAGATGCGGCCAGACAGCAGAAAAGAAAGCAATAAACACTGGGACTAATACATAGGAACACTAGCGGTGAGAGAAAGAAGGGAAGTCCTGGCGACTCACGTAACGTATACCATCCGTTTTCATGGTCTGCCATCGAAAGAAGAATCGTCATAGTCGATCTAGGCATCTGAGCATCGGTGTACAGGTAATCATCTGAGATCTAGACAGCAGGAGCAGCAAGGTGAATCGATGAAAATGAACTGTGCTGTAGGCGCGTAACGTTCGTAAATGGAAACACCGGCCTCAGACATATTACCAGGGTGTTACTGCTGGGCACGGTGCCGGGGAGCGAGGAGTGCAATATACAGGTGCTGTTCTGTCAGCCGCTTGAACGTAAACATAGAAGTGCTCTATCATTTATGCAGATTGGGGTTGTGTCACGTCACGAGGTCGGGTGGAAGAAGGACACTATAATATCATTGTGCAAGTTGGAGCCTGGGTGAGCGGTGCTCTGCAACTCTGTCAGACTGACACAGTGAGACCGATCCTGGTCCGCTATGCTTTAAAATCTGATAGTTCATCGTTTCCGCAGGAATCACTCCGCCCAATCTGTCACGATTTAGCCACGAAAGTGTTTCCACCGCAGTACTGCAGTCGCGAATTCAGGAAGTCCAGCACGTGTTGAGAACACGCATTCCCCAAGGTAACAATACATCGATACTATTATTTCTACTAAATCAATGATTCCATTACTCTGGTATTTTTTTTTTCAGATTACAACAACACCCCCAAGCTCTTCACATACCCCCCCTTCTACCTACCTACCTATGCGCATGTCTTACACGCGCTAATACTATGGCACCTGCACTTTGCCAAAAGACGCACGCTTCATCCCAAGGCAGACGAGCCATGATAAGGCAACATACAGTTAACCCACTACGTAGTCTGCTACTATCACTTTTTAACGGCCGATGAATGTCACTAGCACGTTCTGTGGCATCCCATATTTTTTTCCGGCACAGAAATACTTGTTTTTATCTTTTTGTAACCAATAACAGTAGATGCCTTTTAATCAACGAACCAACGCGTCTGGATCGCACAGAATTTCCTCCTCTAGATTAAAGGCTGCCGTTAAAACTGCTGTAGTTGTTGATCTTGGGATGGATCTTCGCTCCGCTTCCAGGCGTACTTTCTCGCAATCCAAGCCCCTGTGTCTCTGTCTACCCCAACACGCATTCTAGAACCTTTTTTAATATCAAGTGTATAGCGTTCTTATAAGTTTGGGAATATTGGCGGGTTGATGGATTGGTAGCCCGAGCGCAATGCAAGCTGCGAAATATACCTGTTAAATGATAAAGTTTCCAGTATATTTTGTGGATTACACAGCAGGTTGTGGCCAATTTAAAAGTTTGATGTGTTGATGCCCGTCATAGCTCTTTGGGCGGTGGCCTTTTATCGCCTAGGCTCAGCAGTTTGGAGCACCATCTGCGTCGCTTAGGACGGCACTGCTGCCTTCCTAGATGCTACCCCGACTATTGGTGGGCCTCCCACGATGGTATTCG
This sequence comes from Engystomops pustulosus, assembly GCA_019512145.1. NCBI lineage: Eukaryota > Metazoa > Chordata > Amphibia > Anura > Leptodactylidae > Engystomops > Engystomops pustulosus. Next base: position 41,660,989 of record CM033641.1, on the reverse strand, counting down.
GAGGAGGTGGAAGGAGTGTGTGATTGGAGGAGTGATTAAGTAGCCTGTTGAGACTGGACCGAGGTAAGGCCACCGCAATCCTCTGCGTCGTGCCAGTATAGACCAGCGCCAGTTTCCGACTCCTGGTCCCAGCCTGCACCAATGTTAAGTGTAGTAGCGTTCTTATAGTTTGGGATACTGGCGGGTGAGGGAATGTACACAGCGATGGCGCAAGACGCTGCGAAATCAATATCCGTAAATGGTAAAGTTTGCCCATTATATTTTTGTGATAACCATCAGCAGGGTGGCGCAAAGTTAACAACTTTTGATTTGGAATCCATAAAACACCCAACATTTCTGCCTGACACAACCTCGTTTGATAAGGGGACATGTATTGAGGTCGACTATAATGGTAACGGACCTTTGGAGGTAGCAATGGGACAACGTGTGGAGGCTCTATGGAGAGACATTAATTTGGATATTGCCTGGTATGTGGCATCCAAAAAAGTTTTCGAAACCAGAGGAGCGGTAGTTGGCCCCCGAAAATTAAATAGATTGAGTGCCTGGTAATGTGGCATTCCAAAAAAGTTTTCAAACCAGATAGGCAGGTAGTTGCTGGCCCTCCAGAACAATTGAATAGATTTGATTTGCCTGTATGTGGCAGTCCAAAAGTTTTCAAACCAGAGTGAGAGTAGTGTGCCCTCCAGAAAAATGAAGTTAAATGAGTGCCTGTCTGTGGGCAGTCCAAAACAAGTTTTTCAAAACACAGAGGACGCTGTAGGTTGCCCTCCGATAAAATGAATGATTGATTGGCCTGTATGTGGCAGTCCAAAAAAGTTTTCAACCTAGAGAGCAGGTAGGTGGCCCTCCAGAAAAATTGAATGATGAGTGCCTGTATGTGGCACTCCCCAAAATTGTTTTAAACAAGGACCGGGTAGGTGGCCCTCCAGAAAAATTAAATGCATAAATTACTTATGAATCGGCTATAGCCGTGCCCTGTCAAAAATAGCCAGTTTCACCTCTGCTTTAGTGTACAAAGAGGAGGAGAAGGAGAAAATGGAGGAGGAGAGGGTGCATAAATTATTCAGGTGAGCTTCCTTCACCTGGTGGAGATTGGAAATTATGAGAAATCCGGCTTTATTCATCTTAATAAGCGCCAGCCTGTCAGGCTGTCAGTCGACAGGCGTGTACGCTTATCGGGTGATGATGCCACCAGCTGCACTGAAAACACGCTCGGACAACACGCTAGCGGCAGGGCATGCAAGAACCTCCACAGCGTACAGCGCCAGTTTCGTGCCACATGTCCAGCTTTGACAGCCCAGTAGTTTGGGAGCTGTTGATCATTTAGGACAATGCTATGGCCACTACCTACTCCCTCACCATCTTTTGTAAAGATCACCCTACTCTGCCCGAGCACTGGGGACAGGTGACAGTGTCTTGCTGGGTGTACATATAGCTTGGCAAAAGCCTTGTAAAGTCGTACCCTTGCCATGCTGGACAAGCTGCCTGCTCGCCTACTCTCCCTCGCTACTTGTCCCGCAGAAACTAACGCACTCTGCCGCGCTCGCATTCAGAAGGAAATACTGTTTCAGCTTGTGCACCAGGGCCTGCTGGTATCATGCATTCTCACACTCCTTTCCTCTCCAGGGATGAGAGTGGTAGATTTTGCTTGTAACCGTGGGTCCAGGAGAGTGAATACTCAGTAATCGGTGCTGAATAAATTCTTTGAACGCGAGGGTCACGGATAGGCACCTAGCAATGAAATCTGCCATATGCGCCAGAGTACCAACGCGTAAGAATTCACTCCCCTCACTGGCCTGACTGTCCATTTCCTCCTCCTCCAACTCCTCTTCTTCTGCTCATACACACTGAACAGTGAAGGACTGAACAATGGTCCCCTCTTGTGTCTCGCCAACATTCTCCTCCTCTTCCGATATGCGCTGAGAAACAGACCTAAGGGTGCTTTGGCTATCAACAAGGGAATCTTCTTCCCCCGTCTCTTGTGACGAGCGCAAAGCTTCCGACTTCATTCTGATCAGAGGTTTTTTCAACAGCCAAGGCGCGGGATGGTGAGGCTGATGATGGCGGCATCGCCACTGACTCTGTGTTGACCTCTCGAAGTTACTCAGCACCTGACAGATATCAACATCACCGTCCACTCCCTCATTGTATGACTTGAGGAGCTGCTGACCTGACACCAGTTCTGGTGGAAGTTGACATCTGGCAGTCTACAATCGCTCTGCGCTGCTGGTACTCTCTGGATAACATGTTTAATGTTGAATTCCACCTCGTGGGCACGTCGGCACACAGTCGGTGAGCGGCAGTTGGAGGCGGCGCTGCGCTGCCCTGATAGTGGGCAGCATCTGTGCTGGACTTCCTTCAAATCGCACAGATGCGGCGCACCTTCGTGAGCAAATCAGACAGATTGGGGTATGTACTTGAGGAAACGCTGAACCTATCAGATTTAACACATGGGCCAGGCATGCTCATGTGTAGTCCTGCCAGTTGCAGAGCCGCCACCAGGTTACGGCCTTGGCACCACACAATGACCTGGCTTCAGTTCAGCGGTGCCACCACAGATCAGTCTGCGCCGTGATCCCTGTAATAGTTCTTGGCGGTGTGCCTTTTATCGCCTAGGACTCAGCAGTTTGAGCACCGCCGCCTGTCGCTTAGCGACGGCACTGCTGCGTGCCTAGCTTGCTACCTGATGGGCGCCATGCCCACGGATGGTATGTTCGAGGAGGATGTTAGAGGAGGGGTGGGAGGAGGAGGAGGCATAGTATGCGACAGACCTGACCAAGGTAGGCCCCGCAATTCCCTGGCCGCTCGGCAGCATATGACCAGCCGCAGGGTCAGACTCAGGTCCCAGCCTCCACCAAGTTACCCAATGTGCCGTCACGATATATAGTGGCCCTGCCCTGCCAGCACTCTCGTCCACGTGTCCGTGGTCAGGTGGACCTTGTCAGAACGGCGTTGGTCAGGCACGGATGATTTGTCTGACACTTGCTTGGTGCAGGGCTGGGACGGCACATCGGGAAAGTAGTGGCGTGCTGGGACCGAACCGGGGGCGCCGCCGCCATGAGGTTGCGAAGGCCTCGTTCTCTACTAGCCTATAGGGGCCATCTCCAGGCTAAGCAATCTGGAGATGTGACATTAAGGGCTTGGGCGTGCGGTGGGTTGCACTATATTTTCCTTTTCCCACTCCAGCGTCTGGGGTATGGAGAGCTGAACGCTGGTGATGCTGTGAGAATCGTGGGAGGCGACGATGGGGTTTTTTTGTGCCAGGGTCTGGGCAGGGGGCTGACTATCAGCTGAACAGGGGAAGAAGCAGTGGTGTGCACGCCGGAGGTGAACGGGCTTGGTGCCACTGAGTGGGGTGGTTTAGCATTCTATGCCTGCGCATACTGGTGGTAGTTTAAGCTAATTAGTGGTGAACCCCTGCTGATCCTGGTTTGGCAAAGGTTGCAACACCACGTCCCGTCGGTCATCCGGTGTTTCTTTAAAAGAACCTCCAGCTTCTGAAAATCTAGCCCCGCCACGGGAGCTTGACTACGGGCAACATTTGGGCTGCTGATGCACCTGCTCTGGCCCTGCCTCTCTCCGTCTGCCCCACCACTGCCTCTTCCAACCTGTTCTGGTCGAGGACTCTCCTCCGTCTCAGAACACTGTGTTCACCGGCCTCTCAACCCAGCTTGGGTCTGTCACCTCATCATCCTCCGATCCTCTATCTCTCCCCCTCGGACTTCCTGCCCTGACACACACTTCACCACTGTCTGACAACCATGTCTCATCGTCGGACACCTCTTTACAACCTTCTTCCACTGTGTCAAGAAGTCATCATCACCCACAGACTGCGAATGGTGGAAAACCTGGGCATCGGAAAATTGCTCAGCAGCAACCGACAAGTGGTTTGTGACTGTGGGAAGGGTCCAGAAAACAGTTCTCAGAGTATTGCCGGTTCAAATGCCAAATTTTCCCTGGGAGGTGGGCAGACTGGGGGGGAGGAGGCCTAGGTGCAGAGCTGGAGGAGTGCCAGATTTCGGGGCCTTGGGTGGACTGCGTGGAAGACTGACTGGTGGGACAATTGGCTCGAAGCATTGTCGGTAAATCCACGACAACTCCTGTTCGACTGTCTGGCCTGACAATCTGGCCTCAACAGTCTTACTACACGAGTCCCAGTACTTCAGACATGAACCTAGGTAGTGTAGCTCTGCGGTGTTCCCCTGCTCCCTCATCAGCAGGTGGTGTCTCACCCGCCCGGACCACGGCCTCTGACCCTGCAGTAGTTTGGACGCCCACGTCCCCGCCCTCGTCCTCTACCCCTAGCCCTCGTGTTAACATTTTGAAAATGAAAGTTTATACTTTAATTTTTTTTAACTTTTTTTGTGTTTTTTTGTGTTTTTTAGTTTTTAAAACCAACGATGCATCCTATTGCTATGGCTATTTTCCTAGCCAAGTATGAAAGCACACTGCTATGCCAGATGAGATGCGCTGATTATTATGAAAAATAACGTAAAATAAAAGAAATGGCAGACTGTGCCTAATTGAAATCCACCCCTAAAAAATTTTCCCACTTCGGTCTTTGTCGATGATATGTGCGTCACTAAGCGCTAAACACAACGTCCGCAAGTCCACTAACAAATTCCTCACAATATGGTAGTAGATGCACTACACAAGGACAGCCACCAGCAGATCAAACCAGAATAAAATATAATAACGCTATTGTAGGCGTAAGTAAGCCGTTTGGATTCTCCTATGGCTATTTTTCTAGCCAAGTATAAAGCCACTGCATGCCAGATGAGATGCACGCTGAGTTAAAAAAAATAAACGTAAAATAAAAGAAACTGGCAGACTGTGCCTATTGAAATGAAACCCCTAATAAATTTCCCACTTCGGTCTTTGCGATGAATCTGTGCGTCACTAAGCGCTAAACACAACGTCGCAAGTCTCATTACAAATTCCTCACAATATGTAGTAGATGCACTACAGCAAGGACAGCCACCAGCATATCAACCAGATAAACTATATAACGCTATTGTAGCGTAAGTAAGTCGTTTGGATTCTCCTATGGCTATTTTTCTAGCCAAGTATGAAGCACATGCTAGCCAGATGAGAGACTGCTTGAGTTAATAAAATAAACGTAAAATAAAAACGTAAATGGCAGACTGTGCCTAATGAAATCAAACCCCTAATAAATTTTCCCACTTTGGTGTTTGAGGTGGATATGTGTGTCACTAAGCGCTTAAAACACAACGGTAGCAGTCCCCCTGCAAATCCTCAACAATGGTACTACTTGCAAATAAAAAAAAAAAAGTTAACGTTATTGTAGCCCTCAGAAGGGCTGTTGGTTCTTGTAGAATCACTCCTGCTAACACTATTCTAATTGAACAGCCTAACGCTTTCCCTGACCAGCAGCAGCTCTCCCTCCTAGCGGCACCAGACACAGATGATTCCGACAGCGCAGGCAGGGGCATATCTATTCCAGTCACCTGATCTGGCCAGCCAACCACTGCTAATCGACGTGTAAGGGTCCCACGTCATGCTGGTGGAGTGCAGAGTCTCCTGGCTTGTGATTGGTCTCTTTTCTGGCCGCCAAAAAGCAAAACGGCGGGAGCTGCATTTTCTCGAGCGGGCGAAGTATTCGTCCGAGCAACGAGCAGTTTCGAGTACGCTAATGCTCGAACGAGCATCAAGCTCGGACGAGTATGTTCGCTCATCTCTAATCTCTACCCATCGACTTGTACATAAAAATGATGGAGATTTTTCTGACTGGCATATGCAGTATTAATTTATTTCTTTCTTCTTTATAGCTGACATAAAATGGCTGGGCAGCTGTACAGCATCTTCATCCTCCTCATTGATTGTAAGCCGGCAAATTATTGTATCAAACTGACCAAGTGATTGCTCTGTATGCCTAATGTTCCTTGTATATGTTCCCCATAGTACATATACATGAAGATATGATGGTTCTTCATAATATTTGAAGATATTGCTCTGTAATGTCTAATGCTGTCCTTTTTTCCCCCATAACCGAGGGCACTATGTAAATAAAGTATAAAAAAATTTACTGAATAATCAGGAATCTGACACAGCATCTATTTACAGGATTTCTTCTTGTCAAAACACCTGTCAGGCTGTCTGATCTCCTCCCTGCCAGGGAGAGGATGCTGTGTGGATGTGATCTGAAGATATTTGCATTAGGCCAGTAACCCTGTCAGGAAAATATATTCACGCTCTCCAGCTTCTCTATGACAGTGTGTGCCCTATGATCGATACTGGCATCCCTCAGAGTGTAATCCATGAAAGTGCGGCCTGGGTATGGCTGCCGGACACATACACAGTGAGTAGGTAGTCATGCCCTGGGGCTACTATACCTAGACTATATACATTATAACTTGGTTGTATTCACACGTGGCGTTGCATTGCGTCTAGAAACGTTGAGATTGCCCAATTACATTGCTGTTAACATTTGCATTTACAAACGCACGTGAGAGTCGCAGCCTTGGGCTTTATTCACATGTCCATTTTCCACCAGTCTTACAAGAAATATTAGACCAGGACACAACCACCTGCCCACTTGTGTTAGTGTCTGGCAGCCATAGCCAGGACTTACTATGGTAATCAGCATAGATTACATTGTAGGGATGCCAGTATCTGATTGTTAAGGTACACCTGTCCCAGACAAGCTGAAGAGCTGTTCTTTTTACTATTACTGCCCTACTGCAAATATCCACATCCCACAACAGCAGCCATGTTCTCTGGTAGATATGACGGAATGAATGGGCTCATGACAAAAAAAACCCTCAGGACCGACTGGTAACTTAACCCCGCGGTTTCTCCTCTGAGCCACTACTTGTGGCTCATTATGCTCTCTGGCAGCTTCTATTCGCCCCTGAACGCTGCTGCTATCACTAGTCACTCTTATGTGTGTGAGGACGTGGCTGAAAATGGAGGAAGCTTCTTCTCGGTTAGTTATGACGTCACTGGCAAGGGCGGGGGCATCAGGATAAGGGGTGTGGCTTTTGTACATTCCAGCAGTGTACAGTACAGGAAGCAGGGGAGATGTAATGCGGCTAGACTGATTGTGTATAAGTATAGAGGGAGGGTGTGCAGGACAGGATGTTTGAGGATTGAGGCATTTCTGGGGTTTGAACTGGTGTCAGCTTTGTGTGTTTACATAGGAGTGCATTTTGGGTGAGGGTGTAACAGAAATGTAAGTTACATGGGACTGCATGTTTGGTGAGGGTGTTACATAGAATATGTAAGTTACATGGGACTGCAATGTTTGGTGAGGGGTGTACATAGTAATATATAGTTACATGGGACTGCATGTTTGGTGAGGGTGTACATAGAATATGTAAGTTAGCATGGGACTGCATGTTTGGTGAAGTTGTTAGCAAATAATATGTATGTTACATGGGACTGCATTTTTGGTGACAGTGTACATAGAATATGTTGTTACCTGGGACTGCTTTTTTGGGTGGAAACATGTAAGGGTGTAATTTACCTGGGACTGCATGTTTTTTTTCTCATGGGACTGAGGAAGGGGAAAGAGTTAGACGTTACATGGGACTGCATGTCTGAGAGGCTGAATAGGGAACGAGGTGCATTACATGGGACTGTATGCTTTTTTTGGGGGGGGGGGGGGGGGGGGAGGTGCAAGAAATCTGTGTTTATCATGTTTGGGACCCTGATGTTGGAAGATATGTGTGTACATGGAAATCAACACTTTCACACATTTTCCCACCCAAAATTTTAATAAAATATCTTTGAAAGGTTTACACTTTCCAAAATGTATAAATGAAACCGCACTGAAAAAAATTGTATCTGTACACATTACGGATTAACTGCCTCTTTGCTACCATACTACCGAAATACAGTACAATGTAGTGTATGGGATTGATGACACCCAGACACAACGGTATGGAAAAAATTTTCAAGTGCTAATATTTCATCTTGATCAATACATTGCATAATAACTGCATCAGCAACAAGTGGATTGAAGCTGGTTTCTGATGTATACGGAATGGATGTGGTATTACCGCTGGGGTAAATCCTGCAGAATTCGCAAACGTGTGCAGATACCCTAAGTGTGCGGCCACATGTACCACTAGCCTGCGTTACAATGCAGTGCTAGCGTACAGGGGCAGGCCTTGGCCTGATCGCAGAACCTGGTGTCTTGCATGTTTTAATACAAGACACCGGGTTTTGGTTACTGATCGCATGTTTTCCATAGAAACACGTATGCGATTGGGCCAAGGCCTGCCCCTGTACGCTAGCGCTGCATTGGTAAAGCGCACTAGCAGTACGTGTTACAGCACCCTTAAGCCTACAACAAAGAAATTCATGGATCGATTGTAGCTGATTTTGTCAATCGAACGCTGTTTCGGGTCAGAACTCACACTTGAAAGTCACATATGTAAGGATCCTTTCTAGCAATGCTACAAGACTCAAATTCTTATCATGATTACAGCACTGTGTTTATGATCCAGGGGTTTCGCAGTGGCTACTTACATCTGTACAGGAGCACAAAGGTGGGGGCTGAAGAGTTGAGCAGTCGCAGTACAGACATGTGACATGTTTTGTTTTTGAAATGCATCCAAACCAAAGCCCAACCCCTGGAACCAAACAGAGGATTCTGTCAGGGTGCAAGGAAGTTATAACACACTATTATATTGTAATGCAAATGCTTAGAGAAAGCAGAAAGGCATATTTGCAATGCAGCTGTAATGGGCTTTTGCACACTGTCTTTACTGCTTAGTTTCGTTAGGATTAATAACCGCTGATCGTGTTTAAACACTGTTTTAAAGGGTTGTCCGAGTTTTGATAAAAATATATGTGGCCGAGAGCGGGCGACTAAAATATAAACTGTACTTACCTTCCGGTGCCCTCCCGTATCCAGCGCTGCTGTGTGCTCCGGTCCGGGCGCCATGTAAACAAACATGGCTGCAGAGCACAGCATTCAGCTTCCGGCCGGAACCGACAACCTTCCGGCCCCCATACACAATGCTGTGTATAGGGGGATATGCGTACCCGGCCACGGCCGGCCGGAAGCTGAATGCAGCGTTGCGATACGGGAGGGCACCGGAAGGTATACAGCTTTATTATTTTAGTCACCCGCTCCCGGCCACATAGAAAAGGCGTAGTCTTATACGGCGAATATATCTTAAACTCTATATTTTAAACAGGAAAGTAGGGGGGTCGTCTTATACACCAGGTCATCTTATACGCCAGAATATACGGTATGTGGCCGGGAGCGGACTGCCTAAAACAATAAAGCTGTACTTACCTTCCGGTGCCCTCCGGTATCCAGCGCTGCTGTCGCTCCGGTCAGGGCGCCATGTAAACAAACATGGCTGCCGGAGCAACGCTGCATTCAGCTTCCGGCCGGCCGTGGCCGGGTACGCATATCCGTCCCTATACACAGCATTGTGTATGGGGGCCGGAAGGTTGTCGGGTCCGGCCGGAAGCTGAATGCTGCTCCTGCAGCCATGTTTGTTTACATGGCGCCCGGACCGGAGCAACAGCAGCGCTGGATACGGGAGGGCACCGGAAGGTAAGTACAGCTTTATTATTTTAGTCAGCCCGCTCTCGGCCACATATATATTTTTATCAAAACTCGGACAACCCCTTTAAACAGTGTTTAAACCACGATACAGCGGTTATTAATCCTAACGAAACTAAGCAGTAAAGACAGGTTGCAAAAGCCCATTACAGCTGCATTGCAAATATGCCTTTCTGCTTTCTCTAAGCATTTGCATTACAATATAATAGTGTGTTATAACTTACCTTGCACCCTGACAGAATCCTCTGTTTGGTTCCAGGGGTTGGGCTTTGGTTTGGATGCATTTCAAAAAACAACATGTCACATGTCTGTACTGCAGACTGCTCAACTCTCAGCCCCCACCTTTGTGCTCCTGTACAGATGTAAGTAGCCACTGCGAAACCCCTGGATCATAACACAGTGCTGTAATCATGATAAGAATTTGAGTCTTGTAGCACTTGCTAGAAAGGATTCCTTACATATGTGACTTTCAAGTTTGGAGTTCTGACCCTGAAACAGCGTTCGATTGACAAAATCCAGCTACAATACGATCCATGAATTTCTTTGTTGTAGGCTTAAGGGTGCTGTAACACGTACTGCTAGTGCTGCTTTTACAAATGCAGCGCTAGCGTACAGGGGCAGGCCTTGGCCCAATCGCATACGTGTTTCTATGGAAAACATGCGATCAGTAACCAAAACCCGGTGTCTTGTATTAAAACAATGCAAGACACCAGGTTCTGCGATCAGGCCAAGGCCTGCCCCTGTACGCTAGCACTGCATTTGTAAACGCAGCGCTAGTGGTACATGTGGCCGCACACTTAGGGTATCTGCACACGTTTGCGAATGTCTGCAGGATTTACCCCAGCGGTAATACCACATCCATTCCGTATACATCAGAAACCAGCTTCAATCCACTTGTTGCTGATGCAGTTATTATGCAATGTATTTGATCAAGATGAAATATTAGCACTTGAAATATTTTTTCCATACCGTGTGTCTGGGATTGTCATCAATCCCATACACTACATTGTACTGTATTTCGGTAGTATGGTAGCAAAGAGGCAGTTAATCCGTAATGTGTACAGATACCATTTTTTTCAGTGCGGTTTCATTTATACCTTTTTGGAAAGTGTATAACCTTTCAAAGATATTTTATTAAAATTTTATGGTTGGGGAAACTGTGTGAAAGTGTTGATTTCCATGTAACACACATATCTTCCAACATCAGGGTCCCAAACATGATAACACAGATTTCTTGCCACCCCCCCCCCCCCCCCCCAAAAAAAGCATACAGTCCCATGTAAAATGCACCTCTTCCCTATTCAGCCTCTCAGACATGCAGTCCCATGTAACGTCTAACTCTTTCCCCTTCCTCAGTCCCATGAGAAAAAAAACATGCAGTCCCAGGTAAATTACACCTCTTACAATGGTTTCCACCCAAAAATGCAGTCCCATGTAACTAACATATTCTATGTACACTGTCACCAAAAATGCAGTCCCATGTAACATACATATTATTTGCTAACAACTTCACCAAACATGCAGTCCCATGTAACTTACATATTCTATGTACACCCTCACCAAACATGCAGTCCCATGTAACTTACATATTCTATGTACACCCTCACCAAACATGCAGTCCCATGTAACTTACATATTCTATGTACACCCTCACCAAACATGCAGTCCCATGTAACTTACATATTCTTTGTACACCCTCACCAAACATGCACTCCTATGTAAAACACAAAGCTGACACCAGTTCAAACCCCAGAAATGCCTCAATCCTCATAACATCCTGTCCTGCACACCCTCCCTCTATACTTATACACAATCAGTCTAGGCCGCCATTACATCTCCCCTGCTCCCTGTACTGTACACTGCTGGAATGTACAAAGCCACACCCCTTATCCTGATGCCCCGCCCTTGCCAGTGACGTCATAACTAACCGAAGAAGAAGCTTCCTCCATTTTCAGCCACGTCCTTCACACACATAAGAGTGACTAGTGATAGCAGCAGCGTTCAGGGGCGAATAGAAGCTGCCAGAGAGCATAATGAGCCACAAGTAGTCGGCTCAGAGGGAGAATTACCGCGGGGTTAAGTTACCAGTCGGTCCTGAGGGTTTTTTTTCTGTCATGACGCCATCATTCCTGTCATATCTACCAGGAACATGGCTGCTGTTTGTGGAGATGTGGATATTTGCAGTAGGGCAGTAATAGTAAAAAGAACAGCTCTTCAGCTTGTCTGGGACAGTGTGTACCTTACAATCAGATACTGGCATCCCTCACAATGTAATCTATGCTGATTACCATAGTAAGTCCTGGCTATGGCTGCCAGACACTACACACAGTGGTGCAGGTGGTTGTGTCCTGGTCTAATATTTCTTGTAAGACTGTGGAAAATGGACATGTGAATAAAGCCCAAGGCTGCGCTCTCACGTGCGTTTTGTAAATGCAAATGTTAACAGCAATGTAATTGGGCAAAGCTCAACGTTTCTAGACGCAATGCAAACGCCACGGGTGAATACAACCAAGTTATAATGTATATAGTCTAGGTATAGTAGCCCAGGGCATGACTACCTACCTCACTGTGTATAGTGTCCGGCAGCCATACCCAGGCCGCACTTTCATGGATTACACTCTGAGGGATGCCAGTATCTGATCATAGGGCACACACTGTCATAGAGAAGCTGGAGAGCCGTGAATATATTTTCCTGACAGGGTTACTGGCCTAATGCAAATATCTTCAGATCACATCCACACAGCATCCATCTCCCTGGCAGGGAGGAGATCAGACAGCACTGACAGGGTGTTTTGACAGAAGAAATCCTGTAAATAGATGCGTTTGTCAGATTCCTGACTTATTCAGTAAATTTTTTTATACTTTATTTACATAGTGCCCTCGGTATGGGGGAAAAATACGGACAGCATTAGACATTACAGAGCAATATCTTCAAATATTTATGAAGAACCATCATATTCTTCATGTATATGTACTATGGGGTACATATACAAGGAACAGTAGGCAATACAGAGCAATCACTTGGTCAGTTGATACAATAATGTTGCCGGCTTACAATCTATGAGGAGGATGAAGATGCTTGTACAGCTGCCCAGACATTTTATGTCAGCTATAAGAATAAAGAAATAAATTAATACTGCATATGCCAGTCAGAAAAATCTCCAGCATTTTTATGTACGAGTCCATAGGTAGGGATATATCATTGCAGTTACATCAGTTTTCTGTCTTCAAAAGGTCTACCCTTTTGTGCCAATTATGCAAATTAATCCTATTCCACTATTCACTTCTGACCACCACATTTAGGGGTGCTAGACTGTCACCAAATGCATGCTTGTTACCTCAGGGGTTAATTGCGAGTCTTCCTGGCACCTACCAGCACGTCTGTTACCCCAAAATATGGTAAAATTATGGAAATTACCCGGAGGCGCTCACAGCTCAATTAGCCGAGGGACTCCTAGCTCCGTCGGAAGATAATTTATCCACTACCCCTCGTTGATATTCCCCTCAGGAAGGCCAGCCGTAAGCGCTGCAGACAGTCGGTGACATCTCCCAGCTGTCTGCTAAGCTCGCGCATGGATGTGAGCTACCTCCCGAGGTCCTCCTTCACCGGTCGGCTGCGCATGCGCGATGTTAGCAGACTGTCGCGTGACGAAACTGGCTCTCTGCAGCGCAAGAGTTAGTTTGGGTGTTAGATATATTAGTTACTGGGTAGGGAAGGAAGAAACTCACCCAAGGGTATGAGTGAGGTATCAGAGTTGCAAAATATTGGCAGTTTTAAGACTTCTTTTTAAAGAGGACCTGTCACCCATATAAAAGACACTAGAAGCTGCTAGTACTACAACAGATGCAGCAGTGTTACACTACCAGCGTTATCAGAAACCTGATAACGTTACAAACACTGCAACGCTGTACCCGCATGAGGCTCGGCAGTCAATGGAGTGCCATCCTATGGAGTGGAAGGGGTGGATCCAGGGTAGATCTGGGGGAAGGATTTAGGTTGGATGATGGATGAAATATGGGGAGCAATATTTACGAACTGAAAATATGTCTTATGGGTTCATTAACTGGAAAATAAAAGCTGCGTGGCATGTGGTGTGTGCCAATGCAAAAACCCCAAAATGTAATTTCCTTTAAGATAAAACTGCCTGGGGCATGAAGGAAAATGTATAAAGAAAAAAAAAAAACACAATATGTCATCAAGATACATTCCAAGTTTAGTGTTTATGTTCCATTGGTTAAAAAGGGTGTAGTTTCCACAACACTTTCTGTGGATTCCACTTTAGGGCTCTTTCACATTGGCGTTGTTTTTCACATCTGGGGTTCAGTTATTTCCACGGATGCCTCACAAAGCCATTTAATTTTTTTTTACAGGGCTCAAAAGGGAAGAAGCCACTAAAAAATGATCATTTCCAAAGTTTAAGGGGTCACTCTTTGGAGGCCTCATTGTTCTGGTATCAAAGTAGCTCTGCAAGTGTGACATAGCACCTGAAATTTATCCCAATAAAATCTGCCCTCTAAATATCATTCAGCCCCTCTTCCCTTGCTTGCGCCAACGTCCTCTACAGAAGTTTGCATCCACATTTAGGGGATTTCAGTATTCAGGATAAGTTGCATAATGATCTGTGTGATGCACTTTTACCTTTAATGCTTTGTGATAAAATGTAAATTTAGGAGTGAAATGGCATTGTAATAGTACATTTGTTGGATTTTCACCGTTATGGTACTTCATGGGCGCTTGGAATATGATTATGGAACATGGTACCTGAAAACTATTAAAACAATGGAGCACATTTACTAAGGTCTGTGCACCAGTTTTCTGTCGGCTTTGCACATTCTTTTAGGTGCAGACTGTTTATACATGTATTTAAGAAGTGTCTGCGCCACATTTGTATCGCACTCGACCGCAGCTGCGATATGCTTCATGCGAAATTCTTCAATACAAATTTCTGCAATGTCGGGTACTCAGTCGGACTGTGCACCCGATTTAACATGCAAAGTCTGACAGAAATATATTGCATGCCCTATATTAAAGGTGCACCAAAAAAAGTAGTGCACTCTGTCGGAGCTGTGCAGGTTTCGCCAGATTCATGAAGAACATGCGCTAGAAATCCTGAATCTGGCGCCCTCTGCACTAAACACAGGCAAACTGCACATACTGAAGTTGGCTCTATTCTTAGTAAATATGCTCCAATGTCTTCCCTCCTTGGAGCTCAATGGCCCTACAATGTGCCTAAATAGCAGATAACATTAGATTGCGGGAAGTGCACAAATTATTTGAAGATTACTTTTTTCCCGCATGAACATCTAATATATTCATAGTACATAATACACATGGATAAAGCTACTCCTGTTCTAAACTAAAGTGCTTCTCAAAATGTTTGCTATAGGAACAATTTTAAAGTCACTTGGGTAAGGTAAAGGATTTTTAACTAATGATTGCATAAGGTGTCAGATTTGAATAATGAGACTTGGTCCTAATGGCGAAAATGAGTCGTATTCTTAAGAAGTTAACTGGTTGTCTTGCAGGAAAATGGAAGCAATAAAATTAATGTCGTTTCCCCAAATACACTGCAAGACCCCATTCACACTGGTGTTTTGGGGACGTATATTTACTCCTCCTCAGCTCCTCGGCTGGGAAAGGGGAGCATACAGCAGTGTGAAAGGCCTAAGGAAACTAAATAGAGCTCACTCTTAATATTCCTTAATGACCTGGCCCTTTTTTGTTTTTTAATCCCATTTTTCACTCCCCACCTTTAAAATCTATAACTTTTTACACGTAAAGAGCTGTGACGGCTTGTCTTCTTTATTTTTTGGGTCGGTACAATCACAGGAATAAAAAATTTGTACAGGTTTTATAATGTTTTCATACATTTACAAAACTTAAAACCTCCTGTACAAAAATTTGTGGAGGGATTTTGCCATCTTCTGACGAATTTATATGACATTTTCAATGCTACCATTTTAAGGACTGTACAATCTGATCACTTTTTAATTAATTTTTTATATTTTTCAAAATGGCAAAAAAGTGGCATTTTCAACTTCGGCGATGTTCTCCCTTACGGGGCAAAACGCATAGAAATAACATTATTATATTTTGATAGATTTGGCATTCTCGGACGTGGGGACACCTAATGTGTTTATGATTTTTACTGTTTATTTATGTGACTAATAGGGAAAGGGGGGTGATTAGAATTTTTAGGTTTTTTATTATAATTTTTTTTAACTTTTTTTTTTTTTACTATTTTTCAGACCCCCTAGGGTATTTAAACCCTAGGTTGTCTAATACCATGCCTATTGTAATTAATGGGTTAAAAGGAGAAAGCCGTGGGTCTTCAGCAACAGTTTGCCCCCGATGATGTCCTCGAGCCACCAGGAGGGATGGACGGGATAACACCCGCGATCGGTGCTAGCACCGGTGTTACCGGTAAGTGTTTGCTGCAATATTCAGCAAAGACTTACTGGCTACAGTACAGTTCACATTACAATTACAATTAATTACAATAAGCTGCAAACACATTTTCATTTAGATAAAGGAATCTGATGTAAATCAAAAGAATAACAATCAAAATATGTTATTAAATCAAATATAATCAAAGACATGATATCCTACATAAAATTATTACACATAAATTAATTTATGAGAAAATCAGATATTTGGTGAAATATTCACGATTTTTGGAATTCGTTCTACTTTTGTTCTACTTTTTCCACGCGTAGTCATAACAGCAAAAAAACTTAATAACCAACATTTGCCGAATGTCTACTTTATGTGGACATGGTTTTTATGCATACTCTCATTTTTGTAGGATGTTATGGGGCTTTGAACTTTAGGTGCGATTTTTAAAATTTTCATAAAAAAATGCAAAATCGTGATTTTGAGGGACCTGCTCCGATTTCAAGTCACTTTGAGAGGCCTAAATAAAAGTAAAACCCCACAAATTACCCCATTATAGAAACTACACCCCTCAACGTGCGTAAAACAACTTTCATGAAGTTTGTTAACCCTTTAATTGTTTTAGCGGGTTTAAACAAGATCATATGCAATTTTGAAGTTAATATTTTTTTGGTCTAAATGAATGTGTTTTTCATAAAATGTACAAATTATCAGTGGATAAAATACCAAAACGCTCCACAAAGTTTGATATCCAATCGCTCCCGAGTATAACAATACCCCATATGTGGTGGTAACTTACTATATGGGCACACACCAGGGCATTGAAGGTAAGCTGCGCCATTCAGAGCAGATTATGCATTGTCACTTTACACTCACCGGCCACTTTATTAGGTACACCATGCTAGTATCGGGTTGGTCCCCCTTTTGCCTTCAGAACTGCCTCAATTCTTCGTGGCATAGATTCAACAAGGTGCTGGAAGCATTCCTCAGAGATTTTGGTCCATATTGACATGATGGCATCACAAAGTTGCCACAGATTTGTTGGCTGCACATCCATGATGCGAATCTCCCATTCCACCACATCCCAAAGATGCTCTATTGGATTGAGATCTGGTGACTGTGGAGGCCATTTGAGTACAGTGAACTCATTGTCATGTTCAAGAAACCAGTCTGAGATGATTCCAGCTTTATGACATGGCGCATTATCCTGCTGAAAGTAGCCATCAGATGTTGGGTACATTGTGGTCATAAAGGAATGGACATGGTCAGCAACAATACTCAGGTAGGCTGTGGCGTTGCAACGATGCTCAATTGGTACCAAGGGGCCCAAAGAGGGCCAAGAAAATATTCCCCACACCATGACACCACCACCACCAGCCTGAACCGTTGATACAAGGAAGGATGGATCCATGCTTTCATGTTGTTGACGCCGAATTCTGACCCTACCATCTGAATGTCGAAGCAGAAATCGAGACTCATCAGACCAGGCAACGTTTTTCCAATCTTCTACTGTCCAATTTCGATGAGCTTGTGCAAATTGTAGCCTCCGTTTCCTGTTCTTAGCTGAAAGAGTGGCACCCGGTGTGGTCTTCTGCTGCTGTAGCCCATCTGCCTCAAAGTTTGACGTACTGTGCGTTCAGAGATGTTCTTCTGCCCACCTTGGTTGTGACGGGTGGCGATTTGAATCACTGTTGCCTTTCTATCAGCTCGAACCAGTCTGCCCATTCTCCTCTGACCTCTGGCATCAACAAGGCATTTCCGCCCACAGAGCTGCCGCTCACTGGATGTTTTTTCTTTTTCGGACCATTCTCTGTAAACCCTAGAGATGGTTGTGCGTGAAAATCCCAGTAGATCAGCAGTTTCTGAAATACTCAGACCAGCCCTTCTGGCACCAACAACCATGCCACGTTCAAAGGCATCAAATCACCTTTCTTCCCCATACTGATGCTCGGTTTGAACTGCAGGAGATTGTCTTGACCATGTCTACATGCCTAAATGCACTGAGTTGCCGCCATGTGATTGGCTGATTAGAAATTAAGTGTTAACGAGCAGTTGGACAGGTGTACCTAATAAAGTGGCCGGTGAGTGTACAATGGCTATACAATCTTTATTTATTTTTGCCAATTTGGACGTGAGATGCACTTTATAAATACTTGAATGTGTGCAGGAAAAAAAATCGTCAATTTTGGTTTCCTTTCTTTGTGTATTTCTTTAGGGTTGTACACTGTACACTAAAAATACTTTATAATATTTATTCTATAGATCACTACGATTATGGTGATACCTCATTTACATAGTTTTTAATACTTACACCGAGCGGGAACAAAATAATGGTACTGATTTATTTTACAGATTGTTACATATGTGGCTATACCATGTGTGGTTTCATGATTTTGTGTATATTGCACTTTATTAGATATGAATAGGGAATGTTGGTGTTTAGGAAACTTTCATTTTATTTATTTCTCAGTGTGTTACAGCCGGGTCCTAGTCCCGGAAGAGGATCGTGCAACCCCAGGGCACTGGCAGACCCCGGGGCTGCCATCATCACCTGAAGTTCCCCTTGCACGTTGCGGCGTGTAAGGGGTTAACACCTGCGATCAGGGATTCTTAGAGGCGGGTGTCAGCTATAATATACAGTCGACACCCGCAGCTTCTGGTGCCGGCTCTGATCAGGAGCCAGTGCCAGAAGCTTGACGTAATAATACTGAAAAATGCGGGAACACACCTCCTGCCATGCGGTACTATTACGTCAAATGTCGGGAATGGGTTAATAAGATCCCACTCACCCATAGATGGAATAAAAGACAGACCTGTGGATGTACTTGAATGCACACCTAAAACCCACTGCTTCTTTGTGTAACATAATGGGAAGGTCTACAGAAATTGGTAAGATTTCAGGAATTGATTTATGGACTTGCACAAGTCTGGTTCATCCTTGGGTGAAATTTCAAGATACCTGAAGGTGTCTTGTGAACTGTACAAACAATAATGCGCAGATGGGAAAAGGCAGGTACAAGAAAGGTAGCCTATAAACATTGCTTGGTTACATCGGTTCTATCAGAAGGAATGGATTCAAACTTCTTTTGTTAGAAGTTTGTGGAAGAATATCCAAAACATTTGACAGTTTAAGGCAAGCGCCATGCAGGGCAATGATACCATTGTCGTCCTAGATGACTTCCTCAGGGGTATGTGGCCCAAAATTAGATGAACTCACTTTAACCCCTTCCTGCCGCGGCCCTTTTTCGATTTTGCGTTTTCATTTCTCACTCCCCACATTCAAAAATCTTGTAACTTTTTTATTTTTCCATGGGGGGAGTGTGTATCTGGATAGATGATGCAGAGATGAGTGTGTATCTGGATGGATGCTGCAGAGATGAGTGTGTATCTGGATGGATGAAGCAGTGCTGAGTATGTATCTGGATGTATGATGTAGAGCTGAGTGTGTATCTGGATGGATGATGCAGAGATGAGTGCGTATCTGGATGGATGATGCAGAGATGAGTGTGTATCTGGATGGATGAAGCAAAGCTGAGTGTGTATCTGGATGGATGATGCAGAGTTGAGTGTGTATCTGGATGGATGATGCAGAGCTGAGTGTGTATCTGGATGGATGATGCAGAGCTGTGTGTGTAAATGTATGTCTGTGTGTACTGTGCTTTAGTGCGACCAACAGGGATATTTTAATTGGTGTAAAATATATTTTCCCTTTTTTTGGAGGCCTAAATCTGGGGTGCGTCCTATAGTAAGAAGTGTCTTATAGTCCGAAAAATACGGTAGATATCATTTTAGTGATCTCAGGAATGATAATGAGATTTCTTAAAATTTACAGATAATTATGGGAGATTGACTTTCTTAAGAAACTCTGCTATGGAATGTTCGGTTGGCTTATGGCTATTAGATTAATTTTTTAACTTGTGATAAAAACGAATCGCTAAACCTCAGAACTTTTTTAATCAGTGAAAACACCGATGCCCAGAGTGGAACTAACAATTTACAAGACCACCATATGTGAAGTAGTGAACCAATGTCGGATTTACATCTCCAGCACCATGGAGTAGAGCCTGGGTACATTTTGGATAACCTGTACGGTGTAAGATACCACCTATACAATAACTTATGGGAGGATTCTTGATGGTTTATGCATCACAGTGTGAGGGCTTCATGCCACTGCTCGTACGTAAACTGTTGATGCAGTTCCTTTTCCCATTTCTCTCTACGTAGAAAGGTGCTGCATGTGGGCGGTTTTATGATGGCTGAGTAAACCATAGAAATTCCCTTCTTTCTTTTAACCTGGGAAGAGAAGTAGAGTTCATACCGCGAGGGCTTCAGGCTGCTACATGGTTTGGAGCTATTAATGAATTGGCGGATTTGCAGATATTTAAAGAACTCCGAGTTAGGCAGGGAAAATTTTTGGACAAGGAGAGAAGTGCAAGATCTTTTAATAGGTTATTAGAAAGTGTGTAAACTCTTTTAAGTGTTTCAAGGGAATTAAAGCAAAATAGAAGAAAATTTTGATTTTTTTTTTCCAAAAAATATTAATTTAGACCTAAAATTTACAAATTAATAATTAATTAAAGGAAAAAAAAAACACCACACAATTTAAATTGCTACAACATGCCTTTAAATTGTTAGGCAACAATAATAGTCGAATGTGTTTGTCAAAATAAACTAAAGATCCTATAAAAAATAAAGGTCAGCCAAAAATATATCAATCTTTATTAGATACACAAAGGTTATCCAGGATATATACACACATGGGAGTCCAACAGCATAAAAAAGCAGGGAATCTATCTGCAGTAAAGATGTTCGCCACTAGATGGTACAACGTGCCAAGGTATCAAAATGTGATCAAAATAAACACGATAAAACCAACAAAAAAAAGAAACAGAAAAACTAATTTTTAAAAAATGTAAATATAATAAAGGTTAGGCAATGCTGGTATTTTTCATATGATCTAAGTTTATAGAAACAAGTATCCAATATTTTAAAGATGACCTGTAAAAATATCCACTAGTAACCCACAATGTATAGGGACATATCTAAGGGTTCCCTTAATCAGGCATAGAAATTAGCTTAGGACTGATTGCAACTTTTGTTTTTAAAGGTCGTCAATTCACTAAAAATCAAATGCGTATCTGTCAATAAGGAAAGATTGCTAAAATACATCCAGCAGAAAAGAAAAGCCAAGAAGAAAACAGTTTTGAGGGCACATAGCAGGATACAGAACCGAGTGGATAGATTTTGCTTTTAGTTTTTAGCCACCATGATGCATTCACAGACTATCGGAACAGTGAAAAACCCCAACAACTGAACCCATATTGGAAACAACTCCCCTTAAGGTTTTTACTAAGGGGTATACAGACCGTTCCTCCCCTCACTGCATTTCACATGAATTAAAACAATATGGAAGTAAAAAAATTTTTTAAATTGTATTATAATTCCTTCACATCCAAATGTTCCATGGAATCAGCAACTTCTATATGACCATGCCAACCACAGGCTTTTCAAGACTGGTTTTCTAAAGGCCATCTAAAGCCGGTAGGATGTGGGCGCTACCATATTGGTTTTGATCCGCATTGCCCGTGAAGTCATCGACAACCGTGGGTCTTTATAAGATCTGAGGCTGTGTAATGTATGCAGATCTGTTACAATGTGCCAGTGGCAAATTCCACATATCATAGTAGTATATAAGGCTGGAAGGAGACGCAAGTCCATCAAGTCCAACCTTCAAGAATTAAATAAATGTTTTATCCCCATAACCCGTGATATTTTTGCTCTCCAGAAAGGCATCCAGGCCTCTCTTGAACATGTACATAGAGTCTGCCATAACAACCTCCTGCGGCAGAGAGTTCCATAGTCTCACTGCTCTTACAGTAAAGAACCTTTGTCTATGGTGATGGTAAAATCGCCTCTCCTCTAGGCGTAGAGGATGCCCCCTTGTCCTGGTCACAGGCCTAGGTATAAAAAGATCTTTGGAGAGATCCTTGTACTGTCCGTTTAGGTATTTGTACATTGTAATGAGGTCTCCCCTCAGTCGTCTTTTTTCTAAACTGAATAATCCCAAATTTTTTAATCTGTCAGTGTATTCTAGTTCCCCCATTCCCCTAATAATCCTGGTTGCTCTCCTCTGCACCCGTTCCAGCTCTACTATATCCTTTTTATACACTGGTGCCCAAAACTGTACACAATATTCCATGTGTGGTCTGACCAGGGATTTGTATAAGGGCAAAACTATGTCTTTATCATGAGAATCTATTCCTCTCTTGATACATCCCATTATTTTATTTGCTTTAGCAGCAGCCGCCTGGCTCTGGTCACTAAAATTAAGTTTACCATCCACCAATACCCCCAAGTCCTTTTCAGCTTCAGTTTTACTAAGTAATTGACCGTTTAGAACATAATTATACTTTTTGTTTCCATGGCCCAAGTGCATAACTTTACATTTATCTACATTAAACCTCATCAACCATTTCTCTGCCCATCCCTCAAGCTTCCACAAATCCCTCTGTAATGCTAAACTATCGACCTCAGTATTTATTACTTTACACAGCTTAGTATCATCTGCAAATATTGAAACTTGACTGTGTAAACCCACTACAAGGTCATTAATAAAAATATTAAAAAGAAGTGGCCCCAATACTGACCCCTGTGGCACTCCACTGGTAACATCAACCCAATCTGAGAATGTGCCATTAATGACCACCCTCTGTTTTCTATCACTAAGCCAATTACTTACCCAAATACACAGATTTTCTCCTATTCCCAGCAGTCTCATTTTATATACCAACCTTTTATGTGGCACGGTGTCAAATGCCTTTGAAAAGTCCAGATATACAACATCCACAGCTTCTCCCAGATCCAGTCTTGAACTTACCTCCTCGTAGAAACCAATCAGATTAGTCTGACAGGACCGATCTCTCATAAACCCATGCTGACGCTGGGTTATAAGGTTGTGCACAGTGAGATACTCCAGGATAGCATCTCTAATAAACCCCTCAAATATTTTCCCCACCACAGCAGTTAGACTCACGGGTCTGTAGTTTCCAGGATCGCTATTTGATCCTTTTTTATATATTGGTACCACATTTGCTATGCACCAGTCCTGTGGAACATAACCAGTCCTCAGTGAATCTTCAAATATTAAAAATAACGGTCTGTCTATCACGGTACATAATTCATGCAGAACCCGAGGGTGTATGCCATCTGGCCCCGGTGATCTATCTATCTTAGTGGTTGCGAGGCGGCGCCGTACCTCTTCCTGGGTTAAACTGTTGACATTGTAAAAAGAATTAACATTATTCCTCATTGTGTCTTCCACCAGGGGATTCTCCTGGGTAAAGACAGTTGAGAAGGCGACATTCAGTAGATTGGCCCTTTCCTCATCTCCTTCCACCATGACTCCCATGTTGTTTCTAACAGTAGTATGGCAGTAGTATGGCAGTTTCTGCAGTAGTATGGCAGTATATGCTAGACAATCTAGGGTTATCAGAGTGATCCCTAGGGCAGTGTTCTCCATTATTTTTGTATTTGGGCACTGGCTGCACCGAAAAATGTTTTCCAGGGACCGAGGTCAGGTAACCTTTCTCTTACCATGGTCTCTAACCCCATCCCATATAGTGTCCTCCCTGCCTCCCCCCTTTATAATGCCGCTTTTTCTGTAGTCCTATTTTTTTTTTAACTCTTTTATTTGAACAAATAGCAAAGCAAGATCAAGTATTACATCATATCATATTGCAATTGTCAAAATCAATTTCATAAGTGAAACAAAAGTCTTGGTAAAAGTGCAGGATTCGAAAGCAGGTCCAGCAGAATGCCCTACATTCTACAGAAAAGGAGTCACTGCATGGGGCAAGCAGTTATGTTTTACCTAGACACAATACTTTTGATACAATGGTAAGTTACAGAATGGATGGTTCCCCTGCCTAGTTCCTCTTCCTAAGTTAAATTTATCTGAGTGTTGGCCGTTAAGACTGATATAAGCTGTTGGCTTTCGATATATATTATAGATATCCAACGCAGGAAGGCAGGACTGGAGCCAAACCTACATAGTGTCCTGAGGAGGAAATTTCATTCAATAGAATCAAAGACCTTGGCTGCATCTAATGAGGTCAGGGCCCAATTCTCCCCATTCTCTACACCCAGTATTTAAGTTCTGTGGTGGTTGTCTGCTGTGCAACACCCCATTATAAAACCTGGCCATGTCTGTTAGGGCTTCCTCCAATTCTGCCCATACCCCTTACATTCCATGTCAGTACAGAGAATGGCATATTGCTGGATCATACCTTAGCTAACTAACAGTTAAACAAGAAAATCTAGCAACACTAAAATGGGAAAATAAAACACCGTTAGCACCTTCATTTTACTGAAGGTGAATTAAATCCCCGTCTGTCCGGCGCTAGACCCCGCGGAGCCCCTAAATATAAGGCAGAGCTCTGCGGTTCCAGCACCAGACAACCGGGGTGCAAGTATCGGGGCACATGGGTACCCCTACAAGTACTTGGCGGTTTAAAGGAAATCTACCATTTGATTTGATGCATTATGAAGCAAATATACCTTGATAATGCTGTAGCTACACTGATGCAGGATCATATCTTGGTTAATCACTGAGCTGAGTGGTTTTGCTGATAAAACAGATATAACATTATGATAATGAAGCTCTGTGGCTTCTATCTCTGCTCTGGCGCTTGCTTTGCTGCTTCTCATAGCAAGAGAGTTTCTCTCTGATTGCATCATCATCTACTGCAGTTCCCTTCCTGCCAGACAGAATACTCAATTGCTGCACCATCCCCCAGCTGCTGTGTATGAGTCATTCAGCTCAGGTTGATTAGTGCTTGACTAGTCATGCTTTACATAGCAACCATTTGTAATTCCAAGCTCCTGAGGGAAATCAGACCAATCTATGAAATTAATAATAAATGGTTCAGTCTTTTCTTTTTTTATGCAGGATAGGGATGAGGTAGTAAGCAAGCAACCGGGGGAGGGGGGGGGTATTAGGATTTGGGCAAATAAAGGCCTAGCCTTTTTCATTGCGGGCAGCCAGAGCTCTAGGTACATGAGTGGCTGGCCTAGCGCTCACCTGCGGTCATTGTGCTGGCTAACAGGGAACAGTGGCCTCGTCCACAACCTGGTAGGTGCTTCTGGATGTGGTTTCTGGCTTTTTTAGCTCTTGCGATGTCGTACAATCCTGTTGATGATTTTCTCCTGGACTGGGCCCTCGTGATGTTTCTCCGAAAGCGTTCCGCAATCCCGGAGGAAACGCCGAAGAGGCGGTTTTGTGTTCATCCCATTGTCGTTGAGAGGTCTGGCAGGGGTCACTTTAGGAACTTGTACGCTGACCTGCAGCGGCATCGGGCTAAGTCTCACAACTACGTTTGGATGACTGTTCTCGTTTGAGCGTCTTTTGGAGGACGGGAGGACCTGTGTGACGAACGCTCATTAGCATGATTTAAAAACTGTTTTGCCTCTGAAACACCTCTGTTCCTGGACAATACAAGACCTGCATCGGCATCTGCATAACAACACCTGTCTAAAGGCATATTTGCCTAATGATGGGTGTTTCTAAATGGTAGGTTTCCTTTAAATGCCTTGTGTCAATGCAGCCTGAATTACGTTTTGTTTTGGTGCTCTTTCTACTGAGGCAGTGTTTGGTGGAAGCTAGGATAACTGGCTAATCCAACTACTTTGTATTTCACCATTAGCAAATTAAAGAATCTTTAGGAGCAGCTCTTTTAGGAAATTCTGTGACTTTGGCTCATTTAAATCTTCACTACCCATGCTTTTCTGGCTTTCGAAAATGCAAAGCGATTTTTGTTACTGTTGCCTTCATTTTTATTTTGTTCTATCACTGCCAACATTCTTCTGGCCATCATGGTACACAATAGAAGTATACCTGCTTAGCTACATATATCTGAGCATACTAGAATGGAAGACCTATAACTGCCCAGTATGGCAAAATTCTCACAGATGTTTAATGTCCCTTATCAAAGTTGGATTGTCCACAATGGCTTCCAGGTTCTCAAATACCACAGATTCATATTGAAGATACTTTACTTCTCCGCTGAAGAGTAAATTATGGAATTGGTATAAGTTCAGCAGGGATCTCCACTTTGAAACTAGGTCTTCCTGGTTGTAATTGGAGCAATCCAGCTTGATAAAGGGGCACAATTCTTGTGCTTGGAGACCATTTTTTTGGATAACTAATTTGTATACATGCCATACATCAAACTGGTATAAATGCTTGGTTACTGTTCTTTTATAGTTTTCCTGAAGGACAAATGCCAGTAGGTCACCACTATTTGCACATTAGCAATTAATGATCCCCTTGTCATTAGTTTTTTTAAATGCCTTGTTTTCCACGCTTACTGAGTAAGCAGGGGGGCACTGTGTTCTATTGAAAAATCTATTCATTTACTGGTTTCCTGCATGCTATAAATGCAGTATTTAGCAGAAAAATCAGGATGCCTGTCTAGCCAAGTCCAACCTGGTATATAGAATTATTACCTAGTGAAGAAATAATTTATCTTCTTTTTTCCTCTCACTGATGCAAAAAACTTTGGGAAAATGTATTTTGGCTGGTTTCTATAGTGTGTGGCCTGGGATCAGTGTCGGAATGGCCCACCGGAGAAACCTCAGGTGGGCCCCGAGTCCCAAGACTTACATTCAAAAGGGCATATGCCTATACCTGATTTCACAATGATTGGGCACTGGCAGATGCTGTTTCCGCCAGCTCTTGACCACTCCCCAAGCAAGGCCGGAACAGTAATGCCGCTGTGCACAATCTTGTTAGTGTACGCAAGCGCCGCCAGCATCAGAGCGCGGCCTTGTAGTGGGAGGCACCAGACTGGGTAGTCGCAAGATCAAGCACTTACATGCACCAGGAAGAAGATGGTGAAATCCGGCAGACCTGAGCGGGGAAGCGACACATGCAGGAAATCGGGCGCACGATCGTCTTGAATTGCGGCAGATGTGCATTCTGGTCGGGGATTGCGCAGGACAGGTAAGTAAATGTGCCCTAGTGACTGCCCTGCCTGGAGCCGAACTGAGCAGTGCCTACATTTTCTGTGCTAACTAAAGACTCCCCTGGGTACCCCTGCACTGAGCTGTGTATCTGCTGGACGGAAGGTGCCTGTCACCATGACATGTGGAGGGTGAGGGGCTGCATACTATGTGTAATAATAGAAAGGGACACATATATATGCTGGATACCGCTTGTATGTATAGTGAGGGGGACATGTTTGTGGTGTATACAGCCTGTGTGTATAGTGAGGGGGACATGTATATGGTGTATACACACTGTGTGTATAGTGAGGGGGACATGTATATGGTGTATACAGCCTGTGTGTATAGTGAGGGGAACGAAGGGTGCCAGTAGCCAAAACGTGCGTCAGGGACGGAAATATCATGGGCACCGGTGCCATCACATAGCCCAATATGGGTAAGATTCTAGATGTTTATGTGGAATAGATGTACCATCTGCAAGCCAATGTTTGCTGTTATAGCCTTTATGGACCCATACAATGCAATAGGCCCCATTCACACTACCGTATGGGGGACGTATGTAGGGCTGCAAGCTTGCAACGTTACATACGTCCCGTATAGACGGCAATGGCCACACTTAGCTGTGCGGGCATATGTCAGTGTGAATTCTCCCTGTTGCGTTTGCTCTTACATCTCCTTTGTCGGCTATTAGTATCACATGCCAGCACGGATGTAGTAGTGCTGCATACAACGTGTTCACCCAGACACAACGCCACTGTATATGTTAGAAGCATCATCGTGTCCAGCTGCTCGGTACGGTCTGTGAGCTTGCAATTGGGCAATTAGGAATAGCGTGGCAGCACACGGATGCAGTAGTGTGAGCCGATATTACAGTGGCATCAAGCTACTTCATGTGAGAGAGATATTGCTCAGGGGGGTGTAATACGACAAATAAAGGGACCCTCTCCTGTATAATCGTCTCAGGCTGGTATTCCATGGCCTTTCTGGCTATGATAATGTATGGTGATACTAGTTATACCATACTAGTTCCTTGTGTTTCTCACAAATGAATATGAGACTATATATGAGTAAATAAAAGTTACATTTTATTTTACACACTCCTAACAAGTAACTTCCTCCCTTACAAGTAACTGAATTTGCCCTTAGACTTATCCCTATTTTATGCTTGGACTACTGTTTACATTGATCTGCCTCTGTGTTTCTCTGAGATTTTCCCTGTATCTGTGTCCCACTACCACTATTTTTACCAGAATATTTACAAAGAGAAATGTATCCATCAATCTGTTTTGGTGGTCTTTCTACTGAGGTAGTGTTTGGTGGAAGCTAGGATATCTGGCTGACCCAACTACTTTGTATTTCACCTTCATCAAATTTAAGAATCTTTAGTAGAAGCTTGTTTAGCAATTGTGACTTGGGCCCATTTAATATCTTCACTACCCAATGCTTTTCAAAATTCAAAGAGATATCTGTTACTATTGCCATCATTGATTCCCATCAAACTGCTTGAGTACTGCCTGCACTCTCCCAACATTTTTATTTTGTTCTAGCACTGCCAGTATTCTTCTGGCCATCACGACATCATAATAGAAGTGCACTTGCTTAGAATGATTCCTTGTCAAAGTGCATTTGCTGGAAGACCTCTAACTGCCCATTATGGCAAAATTCTCACAGATGTTTAATGTCGCTTATTAAAGCTGGATTGTCCACAATGGCTTTCAGCTTCTCAAATGCTGCAGATTCATATTGAAGCTTTTTTACTACTCTGTTGAAGAGTAAATTATGGGATTGGCATAGGACCTATTACATTCCCATTCAAGAACATCAATGGCATGATGCAGCAGGGAACTAGGCTTTGCAACTAGGTATTCCTGTTCATAATTGGAGCCAGGAAATTCAGCTTAAAAAAGGGGCACATTCTCCTGCTCGGAGACCATTAGGATTTTTTGCCCAACTGATTTGGATGTATGCCACACATCAAACTGGTATAAAATACTGGGGTACTGTTTTCTAGTTTTCCTGATGGACACATGCCGGTCGGTCATCACTATTTGCACATTAACAATAATTATCTTGTCTAATGTTTTATTGAATATCTTGTTGTCCCCACTTACTGAGTAAGCTGGGGGCAACCTGTTCTATTGAAAAATCTATTCATTTACTGGACTTTGTTATCAGCATAGGATAAATGCAGTTTTTAGCAGAAAAACAGGGATGTCTAACCATGACCAGCCAGGCATATAGAATGACTACCTATTGAAATAATTTCTCTTTTCCTCCCAGTGATGCAGAACCATTGGAAACATGTATTCTGTCTGGTTTCTGCAGGTTGTGGACTGGGATATCATGAAAAACTTTTTTTTATCTTTAAAAAAATTTGCCCCTCAAGACAATATCTTATATTACCAATTGGTGTTCTTTTTAAGTTGTATTAAGTTGTATTTGTCTACAGATGTTCCATACAATAATTTTTGCATTTAACCTCCACAATTATACTCACTTCATTCCTACAAATTTTGATGTGTACAAACTTTTTTTAGAACAAAAAACAGTACAAAAAACAGTCTTAGTGATGATCTGTCCTGGGGTAAACTTGGGTAATTCTCAGGTGCAATGCACACCCCCTAACTGGACAGGATCTGCCGTCACAGCATTATGCTTCGTACTGACGCTATGACAGCCGGTCCCGTAGATTAGGCTCCAGTTGGGGGGGGGGAGGGGTGGCTCGCACCTGAGCATTACCCCCATGACGTAATTGGTGCACATGAATCAAACAAAACATACACACAGGTATCTTACATAAAACCAAATACCAAAAAGAATTTTTCAGCTAAAACTGTAGCACAGCAGATACATCTCCACTCCAAATGATCAGCATATCATCGATGTATCTGCTGTACCAGGGGAGTTTGATGTCTCTAGGAAGCGTTTGGTTTCCCTCAATTGCTTTTATTTTATCATATGCCATAGAATTTGAGTCTAACTATTTAGTGTTTTTTTAACTGCTGTGGTTGTCACCAATGGGAATATGTACTGCATGTGTCACACCAATGGATATTTAATACATGACAAACTGTATCTTTCAACCAAATTGTCTGGGTCTGCAGTTACTAAATTTTAAGATTGCAAGCAGCTTTTTGTCCAATGGATTTTGCTAGATGCCATACATCACATTGACGCTTGATGCATGGGTGTTCCTCCCTGATGCATTTTGGAATAGCTACATGTCTATCAGTACAACCATTCTTACATTCACATTTGCCTCCAGAACAGAATCCAATGTTTTTTTAAATGCCTTTTTTTCTAGACTCGCAGATGTAGCTGCTCCGCTTTAAAATCTAAAATTTTTTCCGGTTTAATTATCGATCATTGTATATTTGGCCGACACCCAGGACTATCTGCCTGTCTATCAATGGACAAGCAGACAGGTTTCTGACCAAGAGCACTGCTGATATTTCTTTTTTCTTCTACCTACTACTCATGGATCCTTGGAAAGATCTATTTTGGCTTGTACCTGAATGTGCATAACATGAGATAAAGTAAATTTTCAGAAATTAAAGAAAAATATGATATTTTGAAAATGACACCCACTGAGTACAATCACACTGACTACAGGTAGATTTCATGTTGGTATTCTTTTCACTCTGGGCTGACTACTCCATGTATTATTTGTATGCCCAATATGACATCTAACATCAACGTTGATGGATATGGGTGAGTTTTTCACCACACATCTTTTGTGGATCCAGGGAATATTCATAAGTTTTACCAAACAACTTTTGAAAACTAAATATTTCGACTCATGAACATACGGGGTCATGACGTATTCTAGTTAGTACTTCAAAATCAACAATGGAAGATGTTTGATCTTCTTCATCATCAGACTCTAGAACTGAATCTGTGGTAAATGAGGTAGTATCACTGTGGTCTACTGTATCAGAGCCCGTAGAGAAATAGAAGGAGCCATCTGAATCATAAGGTGAGATACTAGAACTATCGCTAATATTATTACAGGTGGATTGTTTGTGATTTAGTATTATTTTAGACTCATCAATAGATGATGGGATAATCACAGATGTACAATTCTGGTGTTTTGTTTTTTTTATGTTAAATTAGGAATATTATCATGACTCACTTCTAAATTTATAAATTGATGCAAATCTGGATCAGGCTCTAAAATTGTTGATTTCCTTACCTAAAACCTGAATTGACCTTTGTGTAGATTATTACCTTGAACTATCAGAGTGGACACTTGGTGGTAATTTCCCTAAGGTTTCACTTACAGATGGACTTGCATTTCTGCTATTTCTGTATGTTATAAAATTGTGGGCAAAGCGTCACATCTCAATTTTCTTTTAATCCCATAATATTGATATGCGTTCTGGTCAAAGTACTTTGAACTTACTGGTCAGGTTTTTTTTACAATCTAAAATTTCAACCATTTTGTCGAGATTATTAAAATGTTGTAGAGCTTGTTCTAACCATCTATGTACAGTGATGTTTTTTGGGAAACAAACGCATTAGCATATCCAGATCTTTAGCGGCGCTGCCACCCGTCTCAGTCATAGTGTGGAGAGACAGTATGTGATCACCGCACTGTGACCGGATGCCATAGACATCTATAGGAGTTGCATACATTCATCTGCATAGGTGCATGAGTCTGTGCACCTGCAGGAGGATGACCATCTAGGAATGTCAGCTGGCGCTATGATTATATACATACAAAAACATAAACCAAACTTAAATAGATGTTTATCATAGAAAAAGATCTTGTACTTATTTTTACCAGAATACTTACAAATGGGTTATATTTTTCTTTGGTGTAAATCTTAAAATCTGGTCTAAAATTATCCGTCAATCTCCTGTTTTGGTGGTCTTTCTACTGAGTTAGTGTTTGGTGGAAGCTAAGATAACTGGCTAATCCAACTACTTTGTATTTCACCTTCAGCAAATTTGAAGAATCTTTAGTAGCAGCTCCTTTAGGAATTCTTGGTGACTTTGGCTCATTTAATATCTTCACTACCCAATTCTTTTCTGACTAATGAAATTTTCAAAGCTGTTGTTACTATTGCCTTCATTTTTCTCCCCATCAAATCGTTGAGTACTGCCTGCACTCTCCCAACATTTTGTTCTAGCACTGCCAACATTCTTCTGGCCATCATGACATCATAATAGAATCGTCATAATAGAAGTGCACTTGCTTAGAATGTTTCCCAGGCAAAGTGCATTTGCTGGAAGACCTCTAACTGCCCAGTATGGCAAAATTCTCACAGCTGTTTAATGTCCCTTATCAAAGCTGGATTGTTCACAATGGCTTCCAGGTTCTCAAATACCGCAGATTCATATTGAAGCTTTTTTACTACTTTGTTGAAGAGTAAATTATGGCATTGGCAGAAGCGCAGCAGGGATCGCCACTTTGAAACTAGGTCTTTTTGGTCCTTATTTGCCCAACTGATTTAGATATATGCCACACATCAAACTGGTATAAAATGTTTGGGTACTGTTCTTTTTTAGTTTTCCTGATAGACACATGCCAGTCGGTCACCACCATTTGCACATTTTTTAGTTATTTTTTATTAATATTTAAAAACAATCACAATTTACATTTCTTATTACAGAGATCAAAAACTTATTACAATCCTTATCTTTTTCATCACTTTATAAAGATCACATTTTATATTATAAAAAAACATTTACTATTATGACCACTCATACCCATGTCATGAGACAAAAAGAAAACCACCCCCTTCCTCCCACACACATAAAAAAAAATAATATGCATCTCCTCCTCTACTCTTCCTCCTCCCCACCCCAGTCCTCCCATATTTTGTAATACATTGTCGATTTATTACTTCTCTCAAAATATATTTTTTCATAGAGCAGCATTTTCCCAGAATATTGAATCCAATCCCTCACCAATGGTGGGTCATTTGATATCCATTTATTCATTATAACTTTCCGTGCCCAACAACAATTTATTTACCCTTCCCTCCCGGGTATACATAGTATAACTACCTGATTCTCCAAAGATACATATTAACGGATCCCAGGCGACTTCAATTCTAAGATGATAATTAATGGTTTCCAAAATAGCCTTCCAATAATTTTGTATATGGATACAACCCCAAAACAAAGGAACGAAGTCCGCCCTCTCCACACCTATTACATTTGGAATCGCGTTCCTTGTACATCTTGGACAGTCTATACAGCGTATAGTACAACCTATTCACATTAAAATATTGCATAACTCTCAACTGTGGATTAAATGATACATCGGGTATACTTTTCACAATTTGTTCCCATCTATCAATCCCTATTGGGCCGAGTTTTTTTTCCCACTTATTTAACGCACCAAAATATGGATCTTCAAATTTTTTTCTATCAATTTTGCATACATAAATGCCAGTCTACCCTTTCTAGGACAGCTTTCACAAGTCTGCAAAAACCTATTGAGAGGATTCTTCCTTTGAGTAATCTCCACCTCCACACATTCTAATGCATTTCGCATCTGGAAGAACCTAAACATATCCTTATTGTTCAATCCAAAATCCTCTCTCATAGTCATCCAAGTTTTAAGAACTCCCTCATCATGAATTTGGCCCACCATTGTAATACCTTTATTGAGGGTATTTGTAACTAAAATAAGGGTATTTGTAACTAAAATAATCATCCCTCCATCTTGTATTCCCCCATATAGGAGTATCCTCATAAATCCCTTTTGTCTGAAAGTCCTCTCTAATAGTATTGTATACTCGTATAAACATTCCTAACGTTGGTATATCGTTTTTATACCTCCTTCTTACCCCCATTTCAAGAATTTGGAATAAGTTGTAATACCTCCAAACCCTCACTGTTGGTCTCAAATATTCTTCCAATACAGGCCTAATATCCCCATTCCTAATCTGTGTGGCCAAATAATATTTTTTTAAATCTTGGATACCTAAGCCACCATCCTGGATACTTCTCTTAATTGTCTCCAATTTGATTCTAGGTTTCTTCCCTCTCCATACTAAATCAAATAGAATTCCATCTACCGTCTTAAATATCCCTCGATCGATCCATGTTGGGGAATTTACAAATACTTAAAGGAATTTTGGACGGAGTATCATCTTTAGTAATACTATCCTCGAAGAGATGCCCAGCATTAGCCCTTTCCACGCTTGCATCTTGTTCCTAGCATATCTTATTACTGGAATAACATTTAATTCCATATATTCATTTATGCCCTTTGAGATATTCACACCTAGACATTTAAAATGTTTACCATGCTCTATTATTTTCAATGGAAGTGGAGGTAATTCCCTACCTTGATCTATATTCATGATCACTGATTTATCCCAATTGATGGTAATACCTGACATTATCCTAAATTCTTAAAATACCCACAATACTCTATCCACAGTCTATATTCCCTAGATACATCCAAATATCTACAAAAAGTGATATCTTTTCAATTCTCCCCCATAATGATATCCGGCTATCTCTTGATAATTTCTAATTGCAAAGGCAAGGGGTTCCATTATAAAGGTCAAATAACAAGGGTGACAGGGGGCACCCATGTCTAGGACCCTTCCTAACAGTAAATACATATGACACAGAGTCAATGGCTCTGGCTGCGTCCAAGGATAATACAAGCCTTTCTCCTCCGTTGTCTGGCACCAATTGTATGTTTGAGAATAGTCTATTAAGATTTTCAGTAGTACTTCTTGCACTCATAAAGCCAGCCTGATCCCTATGAACCAGATCTCCCAATATTTTTCTCAATCTTTGAGCCATTATGGTAGCCAATAACTTTGCATCCGATGTCATTAGGTAAATAGGTCTATAAGCAACTACCAGGGCATGATCCTTCCCCTCTTTCGGGATTAAGATTACAAGAGCTTCTTTTCTGGTTCCCACCAGGCCCCCTCTTTCATATGCTTCTTGGAAGGTACCAAAAATTTTCTTTAATAACACTTCCTCAAACAATTGATGCCTTTCCCCTCTTAGACACAGCCTGAGCCTCCCTCAATTTCTCTATTTCTATGGGCCTATCCAGCCAAATGGACTTCTGTTGAACTTTGGAATATGCGCCCAACTAAAAATTCCCTAGCCTCCCCACTATACTGATATTGAGGGGTCGATTATTCCCAAAGTACTCAAAAAAAACTTTTTTCACTTCCTCTGTTCCAAATGCCCATGTTCCATCTTCTTTTTTTTATAGATGCAATATGATTCTTCCCTTTTTGATTTTTTACCAAATTGGCTAGTTTCTTCCCACCCACTGAAATATCCACATCTAGATAGTATTGTAAAAGAGTTAATTCCCGTTTTGATTTGGTAAACATAAATTCCTCATACTTGTCTAGTCTATTCTGCCAATTAACCCAATTACCCTTTGTAAGTGCTTTACATACCATCTGTTCAGCCTCACTCATTTCTTTCTTAAAGAGGACCTGTCATGCGATTAATGTATTGCAATACATTTATATTACCACAATCTACTATAGCAAACCTATCCATCTATTATTTAGCACTTTAGACCCCACAGTTACCTTATAAAGTAGCTTTTCATATGCTAATTTCCCTCATGACATTACACTGGGGTGTACATAAATTCATTTGTCACAGCCTACATCTCTTTTGTTTCCACCTCCTTTCTTGAAATCTCATCTCAAATCTTGCACATGTGCAGATGAGAGCCTGTGAAGCCAGAAGCACTGTCACATGATCTCTCCGCCCAGGGAGAGGAGCCCGGCTCCCAGCCACGTGTGTTTGTTTACCCACAGAGTGACAGCATACCTCCCAACTTTTGTGGATGAGAAAGAGGGACAAGATGGCGATTTCTCTCTGTAAGCCACGCCCTAGTCACGCCCCTAACCTCACCCTGGCCACGCCCAAAATCTGCTGTGGCAGTATAGCAGCAGTATAGCAGCAAGCATCATGTGAGCACTGCAGTTCCGTCGGGAATTGGGGAGTCCTTGCACAGCACCTCAGAACGAGGTGGTGACTAATAAGCATCTACCATTAATAATTCTGATGGTAGATCTGATTAACCCCACTGCTACCAATGTATATTTATGTATATAATTGGGAGGCATATTCCACTCCCCCTAGACAAAGAGGATGGCACCTTCCCCGACGCGCATTTCGGCTCGATTGAGCCTTCGTCTGACCCCCAACGTGCGTCGGGGAAGGTGCCATCCCGGACAGTGGAGCGTGACTTTCAATATTTGGTTAAGACATGTGCAATACTGTGATAGGCTTTTTCTTGACTAGACCTTTGTATTTAACTATGTATGTGACAGCCACACTGATCGCCCACATTGAAGTCCTAGTCTATACCCCTTCATATATGTATTTACTATCCTCCATATTGTGTCCGGTGATGCCCTATTTCTTCCTCTGCCACTACCTAGATGTTTTAAAGTTTTAATGTATTGTATGCAATAAAGTTTTTCCACATTTATACAGTTTTCTTAGTGTGGCTTTCTTCCCTTAAAGGGATCTTTCCCTTTGAGGACAATAGGCTCTATGCATAACTTGCAGCCATAACTTTAGGTGCAATATCCAGGGACCCACACTAGTGGTGAACAGCAATGAGATGATCCCACCTCCCCTGTTCCAATATTGTTTTTTTGGAATATTTTCATAATTGTAACACCAGAAAACATTTTTCTTTATTGAATAGTTTTTGATGGCAGCTTGGAACAACTTTGGAAATAGGGAGAACAAAAGAAAAAAAAAGTATATAAAATTCTAATGCAATAAAAATAATTATTTGTGGGGTTTTTTTATGTCTAATATTACATATTTTCTAAGTTTTGGAAACTTTTAATGAAAATGTAACTATAGGACAAGTTTGTTGACAGATCTATTTTTAAAAAAAATTTAGCTACATTTATTCAGATATTGGCTGACACTCTTCTACCTAAAAGCAAAACTTTAGGTATCATTAATATATAAATCTACATTCCTCCAAATATGGTACTTTATTGTCCAAAATTATTCGGGAATATATTAGAAGCTATATATAGCTATGTTTTCTATTTATAAAGCTTACACTATTTTAGGGTAATTTATAACTAACATGTTGGTAAGTGTGTAGAGCTCCCACTACCTGGAGAGGCTAACTCATTCCCCAGTAGCCTTTGCCAATAATTAGCCTTTTAGCTGAAAGTGTAGTTTAGGAATTATTTTAGGATAAGGTAGAAAAAGACCTACTTTAACAGGTAGATTTACGATATTAGGTTTATTTTAATAGTAAAGTAGTGTACTAAATTTTTACTACACTAATTACAAAATTAATTCTTTATTAACGATCTCAACTTTTCTCAAGTAGTTTAAGTAATCTTTTTCCCGTGATTCATCTTTCAAACTGAAAAAAAAAGAGAAAATCAAAATTAACTTTGAATATTTGCTGTAAAATAAACAATTGGATGAATTACTTTTTATTCCTAATCTTATTTGAATTTGTGGCTCATGAACTATTTCAGTTGTAACCTGTTAAATGAAATCTAGAAAAAGAAACTTCATTAATCATTAGAATTGTATTTTAACATTATATAGAATTTTAAAGTAAACCTACTATTTGATTTCATGCATTATGAACCAAACATACCTTGAGAATGCGGTGAGGTGTAGCAATTGATTACTTCTGCCAACAACAACACTGACGTATTCTCTGCTTATGCTGGGCAGGACAAGGCTGGAGCAGTGCATAATTAGGGTAAGAGGAGGGGCAGCCAATTATTTTTTGAGCAAAACCACTTGGTTTAGGGATTAAACAAGATATGTTTCTGCATCAGTGTAGCTACAGCACTCACAAGGTATGTTTGATTCATAATGCATAGAATCAAATGGTAGATTTTCCTTAACAGTTGTAATACTCATAGTATCATAGTATATAAGGCTGGAAGGAGACGCAAGTCCATCAAGTCCAACCTTCAAGAATTAAATAAATGTTTTATCCCCATAACCCGTGATATTTTTTCTCTCCAGAAAGTCATCCAGGCCTCTCTTGAACATGTACATAGAGTCGGCCATAACAACCTCCTGCGGCAGAGAGTTCCATAGTCTCACTGCTACTGAATGAACAGATAAATTTAGTACAAACTCACTTTTTATATTAAATTTTGATGTCTAGAACATTGCTGTCAATACAATAACACTGAATAATTGAAGATGATAAATCAAATATGATTAATTTAACATGTCAAACATGAGATGTGTATCCCGTATCTTAAATTTGTAACCATCAGTTTTGCTAAGCTAGGCAACGACGGAACAAAATAATTTATGCCATTGTAAATTACTCTGAAAAATGTTATATTTAGATGTGCCCTTTTGCACGATAACGGGCTACTCTTTGTTTTTTTACTTCCTCTTTGCTGGGGCGCTCTAAATTTGCAATGTTTGGGGGCAGCAATGGCACCTTAGAAGACCAATTATAATTTTTTCCTCCCTTTACAAGCTTCAGGACAGAAACATAAACCTCTTCTAAGTAATCCACCAAAACTTTTTCATAGACATCTCTAACAATCCATCTCCTCTTACCTTTTGGGAGTACAAGCTTGGTCCTCTTTGTTTCCTTTTTTTCTGTATTTTTTTTAGGTAATCTAACTGTTGCAATTTCACGGCCTACATTGTTACTGTGGGTAAGTACAGCTAGCTTTGTTCTAGCATCTATGGCTTCTATGCCAAAATGGATCCATTTGGTTCTATATTTTAGTGCCATACTATGAAAATTTTCTAATCCACCTGTGTGGCAATTGCTAACCGGATGAGGGAGATCTGATAGTAACTGGGGATTCGAGACAATTTTTTCAATGTTCCGAAAGGAGGCTGCCTCCTTATTTAACCAAAACACCATGGGATCATCCACATCCTGTTCTAAGAAACCATGGCTACACTGACTATAATATTCTCCATCCCATGTGTGCTCATCAGTTATGTGCTTCAGTAAGGAAAGTCAGCGTTCCTGCAAGTTGTTAACATTAGATGCGCACGTTTGAATGGACCACCAAAAATGAAGGTTAATTTTTTCGATCCATGGTGTAATCCCGTAACAAAATTTTGGTCTGCTGGGTTGGGTCAACTTTTTATTGATCGACTTGGCATAATGCCATACATTGATGCTTCATGTTTTTATAATTAGTGCACATTTCTTTCCAAATCCCCACATGTCGATCAGAGGCAAACATGCGTATGTTGTACCCATCATTAAGCAAGCGATTCATTACAATACTGAAACCAAATTTCTCCATTGCTACCGAAGAAGAACATTGAGATCACTGGACAACCTCAAAGTCAATGATATTTTCGCTAACTAAATCCCTGACTGAGTATATACAATACTTTGCATTGTGACCTGGACTGTCACATTGGCCATCTCCAGTGACCCTCAGTGGTCTTCTAAGATCCTGAAGATTCTTTTCTTTTTCATTCATCCAAGCGATATCTATTGCAGGAAACAGACATTTAGATTGGTATCGGTAGTAAGATTTTTCTGATATCCCAACCAGCCCAAAAATCTGAAACAGCTCATTCACTTTCTGGAAATTCTTACCACTAAAAAGAATAGAAGCAGAAAGTAGAATGTTACCTGACCTATAATGTCCGATTTATGGTTGGGGTTCTGCAATGAGAAATTTGTGACCCTGAAAACACTTACCTGTGATGGTACAGCATGTTCCCTCAAATTTTTTTAAAATTGTTTTTACCGGGTAATGGCATTCTGAGGAATACTGGCATTTCACTTTGTATACAAGGTTGTCAAGTCATGATTCATAGATAATTAGTTTTTTATCTTGAACCTGTTCTAATTCAGATGTTGTTTGGTAATTTGGGGAGCTTGGAATATTTTTACCATAAATGAGTGATGCAAATCCGACTAAATCAGAATCATTGCCGGAGTCTTCAGGAACATAGTCTTCATCTTTTTTGTCTTCTTGTTTAACGCTGTCTTCTTCCAAAGAGACATCTTGATTATCATATGTTTGTTTGGTATATTCTGGAATTGGATGAAGAGCTGTAATACCTATCAAAAAATCATCTTCTGAAATGTCTGGAACTCTTCTCTCCAGATTACAATAAGGCTTTTTTTTAAAGGAGAACAACAATCTGGATTAATTGTCTTTCGAGTGCTGACCCCTAACACTGGTAACCGGACTCAAGAATAAAGGAACTTATGTTGAAAGAGTGTCAGATAATGGCAGAGCAGATGAAGTGTATGTGTTGCAACAATTTAGGAGATTGATATCCGTTTGAGTGGAAACTGTAAATTTAGATCCTTCTTCGTGCTCGTATACATACGTTGTAGAGCTTGGATTAGACACATCTTCACTTGTAGATGATCCTGAAGCAGACAGCAGACACTTCTGTTAGCTTCCTTTTCTTTTTTTAAATGACTCTTTAATTAATCGCTCTCCATCTGCTGGCTTCTCAGAGTAGGCACAGAATTTGCTTACAGTACAATTCCTTTTTTGGTCCTTGAATAAAATTCCGGCGCAAAGTGTAGTGAACACAAGCAGAACTTGTTGTTGTTTTCTTCCAGGACTCTTGCAGCAAGTTGGTCGATATCAGAAAACGTGTCTTGTGTTTGAATTAGCCATAGTTTAATCTTTTCAATGTTTTTATGAAAAGGATGTAAGATTAGTTTTTTTTCTTGCCCCTGATGACCGGTTCTGCTGGGAAAGTTAGCTATTACACAAGCAGGCATTTTTTTCAAAATGATCTAAATCAAAATAAAAGAAAAATGAGAAACGCACTATAAACCTGTAGGGAGATTAAAATTTAAAAAAAATAGTTCACGATATATATATATATATATATATATATTGTAGGGATTCACTCAAATGGTAGCCTTTAGAGAAGCGCCAGGCAGCAGTCTTTCAGGTGAACAAAACAGGTGTCTTTATTTAGACATAAAAATAACAGGGAAAAGGGCTTGCTCCAGCCGGCAAAACAAAATGCATAGTCCATATGATAAATCTCAGTCCATGTTATCAAGCACAGTTCACATTCACAGACACAGTACCGTATTTCACCCTCCTGGGTTAGGAGCACCTTTCAGTCCTCAGACTTCCCCACACAGCAAGGCCCAGCTCTGGCTCTGCTATTCCCTGTGTACCACTCAGCTACACACAGGTAGGGAACCACCCACCCTTCTCCTGACACAGGTGGCTTTACATAGGGCTGTAAGCCCTGGCCTGGAACATGGGAGCAGCCATCCCACCCAGCACTGTGACTGCTCCAGAAAAAACCCGTCCCGGATCAGCTGCATTGCAGCTATGCTAAAACAACAAAAGTGTGACAGTGGCCGAACGCCGCTGACACCAGCAATACTGGTTTTTACTTCACCGAGGCCAGGCACCATGGTGACACGTATCTACCATCCACCACAACACCTTGTGCCTTTCTACATACCCCCCCCCCTCCTGAGGTAATCTGAAGTCCTGGTACCTGTGCCTGCTCAGCAACCTATGTGAATCACTGCATAAGGGTCAGGACTTCATATTTCCTCAGAACCAATGGGAAGGAAAAGAAGGAGCGTTCATTGCATGCCCCAAGGAAACCTAAAGTCCCAGCACCTGCACACTGATTCACAGAGGCTGCTGAGCAGGCACAGGTATCGGGATTTCGGATCACCGCAGGACTGGCCGCTGGGTGACATAAGGAGCCCTTAGGTGCACTGGAGCACTCCCACTGCTCCTAAGCTGGTAATTAACATAATTCTTTATAAAAGCATTAAAGGATAACCATAGAGGCCATTTTGATGGAACTTACAGTGCTGAAGTCAGGGTCATCAGGTGCATAGCATGATACCTCTGCCACATACACTGTGCCCTCTGTGTATAGTGCCACATTTTAACAAGTCGCATCATTGTGTTTATTATCTCTGTACAGTGACATCGCTGTGTGTATTATTCCTGTACTGTGACATCACTGTGTTTGTTATCCCTGTACAGTGACATCACTGTGTGTATTATCTCTGTACTGTGACATCAACGTGTGTATTACCCCTGTACTGTGACATCGCTGTGTGTATTATCCCTGTATTGTGACATCACTGTGTGTATTATCCCTGTACCCCCCCCCCCCCCCCAGCCACAAAATATATTTACAAAAAGGAAAAGGCTGCTCCGGTCTTCTTCTCGTTCTCTTGCGCGCGCCTTCTTCTCCTGCAGACAGTGTGTGATCCCGCGAGACCAGGCTGTGACCCAGCACTGGATCTCGCGGGATCACACAGCCAGCCCAGGAGGAAGCGCGCAGAGACCGACGCGACGCTGGCGGCAGGGTAAGCATGAAAGAACTGTATGCAGCGCACTGCGCACTTAACCAGCGGCCCCCGGCGCCTCCACCCCAGCCACAAAATATATTTACAAAAAGGAAAAGGCTGCTCCGGTCTTCTTCTCGTTCTCTTGCGCGCGCCTTCTTCTCCTGCAGACAGTGTGTGATCCCGCGAGACCTGTGACCCAGCACTGGATCTCGCGGGATCACACAGCCAGCCCAGGAGGAAGCGCGCAGAGACCGACGCGACGCTGGCGGCAGGGTAAGCATGAAAGAACTGTACGCAGCGCACTGCGCACTTAACCAGCGGCCCCCGGCGCCTCCACCCCACACATATTGTGCAGCACAGACCGCACAGTCTGCGGCCCACCGGCCGGGCCCCCCCCCCCCCTAGTGTCTTAGAGTCCGGGCCCCATAGGGCAGTACCAGTTGTACTGCCCTATCGGCGGCCCTGCATACATTACACACAGACATGGAGCTGTGCACAGCATTGACTACACATATATCTGTGCACATGGATGTTATATACTAGCTCATACATTATTTTTATTCCAAAGATTTCTTTAATAAATCTGTTACATATGTTACTATGATCAGCATCATTTCTTTACTTTAGTTATAGATTTAAATAAAATAACAAGTACCATTTCCTCCCTCAAAGGTAATTTATCTAACGACCACTAGATGTCTACATCCCTTCTGGGTGGCATGTTCTGGGTAGTCATCATGTTCGCAGCTGAGTGACTTCAAATAGGCTAATTACTTAAACAATAGGCTGTAAACATTGGGGGACATTTACATATAGTGTCTGTGTCCGCATTGGCTTTGTTACCGACCTGCTCTCGGTAAGAAGACATACATTTAATATTGTGGAGCTGTGCAGATACATTTGCAACATCCCCCACCGGGGCCTAGCCCTTGAGGTGAGGCCTGGAGACAGCCGGGGCCCGCGGTACCGGAGTGGCTGGCGGTTGCGGCCTAAGCACGCTATCGTCACGGTGCTTGGTAGGGGGGAACCGGAGGGCTGTCCTACAGCCTGGCAGGTCTCCAGCAGGGTGGTGTTGGCAAGAAAAGATGAGGGAGCGGCTGCTATAGCGGATCTCCCTGGGGCAACCCCTTAATGTCCCGAGTGTGAGTCTCTGGGTGATGGACAGGGTGCCGGTGATGAAGGCAGCCGTGTTAGCAGGGACCAGACGGAGACAGAAGTTGAAGAAAACAACTTACAGTTCTTTATTTGAACCGCAGGAACCGCAGCAAACGTGCATTTAACAGGTAGGTAGGGTGCTGAGATGTGAGTTGGAGGGAGCCTCAGGAGATAGTCCACCAGCCTGGAAGTAGAGGGCAGGCTGGGAGGCAGCTGTGTCCTGGTAGGAAGCTTCAGCTTGTCCTGTAGGGCTTCAGGTATCACCTTTAAAGGTAAGATGATACCCCTTTTCCTCACTACACTAACTCTAATCTATTACTCCACTCTTCAGAGGCAGGGGCTAGGCTCTTCCTGCTCTGGTATGGGCTAGACAGAGATTTACTCACTCACTCACTACATAGACTGAGAGACTTCTCTCTCTAACTCTCTAAGAGTTCTCACTAGAATAATCATCCAGAACATTCCTGGCCAGAGGTTTTATTACCTCCCCTTGGTCAGGTGGTGGCTGCTCCTCCAATCACATCTCAGCTTACAGAGCACAGGATGTAACACATATCATTGGACAACAGCATCTTGCATCATACAAAATACTTAACCTCTGCCTTGCCAGGCAGGATTCACCACTGCAATACCGCCATGTCCTATAAGGACCATGTAATGTAATGGGATTACATGCAGGTGGGACGTATTCGCAAACCCTACCTCGCCATTGCATCGGCGAGGGTGTTGCATACCCCGGGGGCAATTGAAAGAGCCGCCCTCGGCTCGACTACAGATGGTTTGGGGCACAGAGGGGGCTAAGGGCACTTCTAGGAAGTGCAGGCTGTGTGAGGTGTAGGGACAAACCGCCCATGGTCCTGGAGACAGGCACCTGGGTTGGTGTCGGACTAAGACAAAAAAAACATGTAGCTGTATGACAGTTGGTCGCTGACGCCATTAAACCGAACTGTACAGTAGGAAAGGTGTGGTGTCATGTCCTGTAATCCACTCCTTCCTCCTCAAGCCCCACTTTAAGGGATAGTTCTGCATGTATGTTCCCTCCTTAAGCCCCAGTTAAAGGGATAGGTCTGCATGTATGTTCCCCCCTCTAGCCCCAGTTAAAGGGATAGGTCTGCAGGTATGTTCCCTCCTCAAGCCCCACTTAAAGGGATAGGTCTGCCGGTATGTTCCCTCCTCAAGCCCCACTTGAAGGGATAGGTCTGCAGGTATGTTCCCTCCTCAAGCCCCACTAAAAGGGATAGGTCTTCATGTATGTTCGCTCCTCAAGCCCCACTTAAGGGGATAGGTCTTCATGTATAAGGGGATAGGTCTTCAAGCCCCACTTAAAGGGATCGGTCTGCATGTATGTTCCCTCCACGAGCCCCACTTAAAGGGATAGGTCTGCATGTATGTTCTCTCCTCAAGCCCCACTTAAAGGGATAGGTCTGCAGGTATGTTCCCTCCTCAAGCCCCACTTTAAGGGATAGGTCTGCAGGTATTTTCCCTCCTCAAACCCCAGTTAAAGGGGTAGGTCTGCATGT
This sequence comes from Engystomops pustulosus, assembly GCA_019512145.1. Classification (NCBI taxonomy): domain Eukaryota; kingdom Metazoa; phylum Chordata; class Amphibia; order Anura; family Leptodactylidae; genus Engystomops; species Engystomops pustulosus. The sequence goes on along the minus strand of CM033641.1, from coordinate 41,616,119 downwards.
ATGTACCCCCCTCAAGCCCCACTAAAAGGGATAGGTCTGCATCTATGTTCCCTCCTCAAGCCCCAGTTAAAGGGGTAGGTCTGCATGTATGTTCCCCCCTCAATCCCCACTAAAAGGGATAGGTCTGCATGTATGTTCCCTCCTCAAGCCCCTCACATGTCTGGCGTCTCCTTGGTAAAGACTTCGACCTTCTTCTCATGGTGTGTTTTCATAGTCTTTGCATTGTGTATTAACCCCTTAAGGACGCAGCTATTTTACAGCTTAAGGCTACATTCACACGACTGTATGGGGGACGTATATACGGCCGATATACGTCCCCCATAGGCAGCAATGGGCGCATGGCGCACTACGGGAGCGGTACGGTGCAGCACACGTGCGGCACCGTACCGCTCCGTACCCGGAAAAAGATAGGACTTGTCCTATCTTTCTCCGTAGTACGGCGCCGTGCGCCATTACTTCCTATGTAGAGGGGCGGGGGTGAGCGGCGCTCACCTCCTCCTCCTCTCCTCGTGCACTGCCGTTGCCCGCTACGGTAAGGTACGGGCGGGCAACGGCAGTGTGAATATAGCCTAAGGCTCAGCCCGATTTTTGGGATTGTGACATGGTTTGCTTTATATGGTTATAACTTTTGAACACTTTTACTAATCTAAACGATTCCACACATCTTGTACTTCATTTGAGTGGTAAATGTTGGCTGATATTTTTTGATTTCCCCAAAAAATGTAACAAATTGGAGTTTTTGGATAAATGTGACATTGTCAAAATTTTGAATCATTGCATTTTCATGCAGATGATTTTCGACCTAAATAAGTTGCAGAATAACATTTCCCATCGTCTTATTTACATTTGCATAAATTAAAAAAATGTCTCGATAATTAATTTTGATGTTGCGCAGATTACAAATATATATATTTATTTACGAAGCATTTACGAAGATTGTTAACTCCTTGAGATCTTCCTAGTAATTGAATCCAAATGGGTGTGAAATTCAGAATGGTCAATTTTTGTCGCTTATATGTTCATTTAGGCCTAAAATTTACACGTTTCAAAAAGATAAAAAAAGAAAAAACCCACCATAAAATGTGTTCAACAATTTCTCCAGAGTGCAGAGACCCCCCACATGTGGGCTTGCCTTTTTTTATGGGGGCACAGCGAGGCGCAGAAGGGAAGGAGCGCCTTGCAGCTGCCAGGATTTTATTTTTCTGGTTGCCCCCTTTTGAGGGCTATAAAATTTTAGCTTTTACGTTATTTGGGCCATGTGACAGCATTTTTTTTGCGGGATGAGATGCTTTTTCCAGTGTTACCATTTTGGGGTTGGTATCACCTATTGTTGAAAATTTTGAACTTTTTTTGAGGTCATGAGTAGAAAAGCATCAATTATGTACTGGATTTGTTAAAAAAAATTTTTTCGTGTTCACCGTATAGCCTAATAATCCTGTTCTCTTTATTCTATGGGTTGATACGATTACGGGGAAACCAGACATGAATATTTATTTGTATGTTTTAATAAATTTGCCAAATAAAATCCTAATGTGGGGTAAAATCTCTCATTTTTGCATCGCCGTCTTCCAAGTGCATGGTTTTGGGCCTCAATAAAAAAAAAACATTAGTGTGTCCAGTGTAACGCATGTGATTGCTTAACCAGTAGATGCCTTTCAATGCATATGAAAATGTGTCCAGCCCAGGGTGCGCCCCCATTGCGCTAGCACTGCACTTCAAAGCGTAGCTAGTGACGCATGCGCCCATGAGCTAGCACTGCACTTCAAAGCGTAGCTAGTGACGCATGCGCCCATGACCTTATACTTTGATGTAAATGTTTATATTTTGGTGATGACACATATCAACCTTTTTTGCAGAAAAAATCATTTTGACATTTTCTTTTATGTAATAATGTGATTTTGAATATAAAACACCATAATTGAAAACTCTGTGTGAACATTGCATTTCTAGGTTTATTTTTGAGTTACCGTATATGCCGGCGTATAAGACGACTGGGCGTATAAGACGACCCCCAACTTCTGCCCTAAAAATATAGAATTTGGTATATACTCACCGTATAAGACTACCCCTCTCCCAAATGAAAAAAAGTCTGCTTTGATTTCAACATGTTAATTTTAATTCAAATGCATATGACATGCAGGTACTGTATATAGCAGCACTATAAACACTTATAAACATAAGGTTGTTTCAAACATGTACGGTAAAGCTAAAACTTTGCAAAACAAACAAGAGAGCAAGTGCCTGGTGATCATAACTGTAAGCTGCGATATTGTAACAGGTCTTGCTGGCATGACAGTTTCCCTTTAAAAGCCTTCAAAATCCTCCTGTTCGTCATCTGATATCATAAGTACATCAATGACATCTTGTGATACATTTGTAAGGCAATCATCATATGGATCAAATTCCGTATTGGATGGTACGCTCTCAGCTCCGGCTTCTTCTACTTCCTCTTCATCTTGCCACAAGTAGTCGTCCTCCATGCCATCTAATGAATTTGATATGCCACACTTCTTGAAAGACTTGATGACGGTTTCTTCATCAATATCATTCCAGGCTTTTATGACAAACTGGCACAAAACATCCAGCTGTGGAGCACGCATGTTTCCTCCTTTTGTGAATGACTTTTCGCCGCTAACCATCCATTCATTCCATTGTTCTCGAATGCGATCTTTAAATGGCTTGTTTAGGCACACATCCAGCGGCTGTACCAGCGATGTTAATCCTCCAGGAATAACTGCGGCATGGGTGTTTAATCTTGCAAGCCTCTGCTTGGTGCTTGGAGTTAAATGAGCCCTGAACATATCCCACACCAGTAGACTAGATTTTTTAAGAAGTCCACCTGGTCGCCTGCTCCACACATTCATAAGCCATAGCCTTACCCCTTCTTCATCCATCCAGCCTTTTTCATTCACATGCACAAAACAACCAGGAGGGAACTTGAGCTTTGGCATTGTTTTTCTTTTGAAAATGATCATTGGTCTCAGTTTGGCGCCATCAGCTGTGCATGCTAATACGACTGTGAAACTGGACTTCTCATGCCCTGTTGTTTTAATTAAAACAGTTTTTTCACCTTTCTGATGAACGGTTTTATTTCCAACCATGTCAAAATTCATTGGAGTTTCATCCATGTTTCCAATGCTACTTAACGGATAGCCGTGTTTAGTGCGCTGTTTTATTATGTAGCGATGAAAACTATTCACTTTGGCATCAAGATCAGCAGGCAACTTTTGGGCAATTTTTGTCTTTTGCCTCAGTACCATATTATGTCTTGCCATGAATCTAGTACACCAGGATGCAGTGGCCTTAAATCTGTTGCTGTGATCTGGGTTAGATTTGGCCCACTGAAGTGCAAACAGGCGTATTTGATTGCGTGTCACTACATAACCGCTTTGGCGATGCTTATCCACCATATCGGCTACAATTTTTTCAAGTTCTGGCCAGTGTGCGGTGCCTCTTCTTAATGCACACTTACCTCTTGGCATACTCTTTAAAGCTTTTTCATTTGCTTTCCAGTCCCGAACCATCTTTTCTGTAACTCCATACTGTCTTGCAGCAGCACAGTTATTATGCTCCCTGGCAAAATTTATAACTTTAAGTTTGAAACTGGCTTCATATTTGTTCTTTCTTCTTGCTGGAGCCTGATTGGGTTTTTTGCTGTTGGACATTTTTGATACTGTACCTGTGGGTAACCGACTGTATTCACTGTGTAACAGGTACAGATAATACTGCCACCTGTAATATTACTGGTATATGGTGTACCCATTGTTATTACAGTAAGTTCACAGTTTAAGAAAGATGGCTGTTCAACGGGGAGCTGGGACCAACCCAAGCGGATGTCATACAACAACCAGCCAATCGCTCAACTATGGTTATGTACAGTGCTTACCATTGATTGGCTCTTGTGTATAATCCTCTTGTGGGTTGGTCGCTCTCCCTGTTGCCCACTTTCTTAAACTGTAATTACGTAAAATGGGAGTACTGACATGGCCAAATTGCGTATGAAGGAGTTAAAACATCTTACTAAAAGATAAGTAGTCTGTTGTTAACCCTGCCATATAGCTTAGTAAGTATTTTTCATATTCTTTACATTTTGTTTTTTTCTCTGACGCGGGAGAAGGGGGCGGGTCGGCACTTATGTGTTGTGCATGTAGCTCTTCATTAACCCCTAACGCTCTGCGCCTAGCTCTACGGCGCAGAGGTATAAGGGATGTATGAAGAGGGCTGCACAGCTGATCCTCTTCATACAAAGGTGGTGGGGGTTTTTTTGCATTTTGCACAAAACCCCCCCGCACCCCCCGCTAATCACCGTGGTCCGGTCTTGCACCGTCGCGGCATTTAACCCCGAAACGCCGCCGGCAAAGTCGCCGGCGGCGTTAACAGACGGCGGCGCGTGGGCCCGCCAATCTTTTTTTTTCGATCGCCAACGCGCCCCCGACTTCATCGGGGGGGGCGATCAGTTTGCCATGGTAGCCTCGTGTCTTCTTTTGACATCGAGGTCTGATCTGGCATCGCCTATTGTGTACAAAGAGCCAGTGGCGTCATTGTATGAATGTGCTTGCAAAATGCCAATATATGCAATAACAGAAGATTGGCATAATATGGTATCAGCGATCTGACTATCTAGGTTAATGTAACCCTAGATGTCTATAAAGATAGTGGAAAAAAAAAAGAAAAAAAAAAGTTTAAAAATAAAAAAAATTAATAACATATTCAAAAGTATGCACCATCCCCCCCCTTTCCCTAGCACGGATATAAACTAACAAACAGTACAAACAAGTACATATTAGGTTATCGCCGCGTCCCAATGCCCGATCTATCAAAATGATAAAAACGGTTTTCGGCGGCGGTGACCTCCGATGCGGGAAATGGCCCCAAATGTCCGAAATGCGACTTTTACATTACAAACTTTTTCATAACATAAAAAATGAAATAAAAATTATCAAAATGTCCTCACCACCTCACAATGGTAGCAAGAAAACTTCGCCTCATTCGCAAAAAATATGACCCCTCACACATCTCCGTGCGCCAAAGTATAAAAAAGTTATTAGCGTCAGCGAGGGCAAAAAATTTTTTTCTTTTTTGTACACCATTCTGTTTAATTTTTGAAAGTATTAAAACACAATAAAACCTGTACATAATTGTATCAACCCGATCGCGATCGCGTAAACAGAGGAGGGAAAAGCCCTACCCTGCTTCAGTTTTAATTGGAGTCGAAGAGTGAAAGTCGTAAAAACTGAGTCCCACAAGAACGTGACGCACGGCGTGTTTTTTTTTTTCAACTTTTTTCCACTTTGAATTTTTTTTCAGCTTGCAGTACATGGCATTGTTAAAATAAATACATTACGGGAAAGTAAAATTTGTTACGCACCAATAAAGCCCTCACACCGGTCTGTACAACGGAAAAATGAAAAAGTTTTGGATTTTTGAAGTTGGAGAGCGATAAAATGAGCAAAAACCCTCCGTCCTTTAAGGGGTTTCAATGCCCTGCATGGATGCAGGGGATCTCTCGCATCCATGCTGTGATATTAAATGAAGATGAGCCCCCAGGCTCTGTGAACCGCTGTGACGGTGCGGCTTGCATTCCATACAGCGCGCCGCCCCGTCTTCTAATGACTGAGAGGTGACTGCCAGCGCATCGCGGCGAGCGGCCGTAGAAGGCGCTACCTAACACAGTGCGGCGTATCCGGCGTATAAGCACTCACCCCCACCTGTAGCCCTTATTTAGGGGCTAAAAGTCGTCTTATACCCTGTATTCGATGGTTATAAAATGTTGAGCAGTTTTACCCTGAGGATGTGGCCATCTTTGCTTTTTCGAAGGTTGTTTCCCCTCCTCCGATCACGCAATATAGATACTACTGTGAAGGGATTAGAATATGATGTAAGCTTATGTAATTCTGACGATGCGATCCCCTTGCACATGTGCTGTTTGTCTATTAGCTTGTGTTTCTTCACTGCCCGTTCATTCCCCGATATCCACCCTTCTTAATCTCTCTGTTTTTTGGGCTTTTCCACTCTTTGTGTTCCATTGTTTTGGGTGTTTTTTGTGTTGTTTTTTGGTACTGCTTACAATTCTGAGTATGTGTGTCCGGCTGCTGTCACGGTATCTGCCTGTAGATGCAGGTGTGGCTGCTATTTATGGACGCTGCTGCAGTCCGTCAGATTTCCCTATTTCGCGCCACAATCTCCCGTGCATGCGCCAACAAATTCACGGCTACAAGCTGGAAATGGCGGAAAGCCGCTGCCACAATCTGGCCTGGCCGTGCTCCACAATTTAATAGTCGTGCTGTCACAGGGCAGGGCGCGCACGAATGATGCGGCAAACCTCAAAATAAAACTTGACCTGATTCAAACGTGACACAAAATGTCGCATGAGTACACAACCTGAATTGCCGTTATGCTTGTTGAAAAAGTAGGTGTTTGCTACACAATTAGGAAAAAAATAAACTGGTTTCCAAAAAAAAAAAATGGAGAGAGTTTAGGAGTTCGGGGTTTTGAAGGAAGCTTGGAAAAGTTGACTGCTGATGCGACAAACTAAAACATCCCTTGACATTTGGCTAAAATGGTAATTAATTTCAAATATAATTTACAAAAAGGCTGATGTTGGGAAAAAATACAATACATTTTGTATAAACAGGGAGTGGAGATTGGTTGTAATAAGATACAAACAATCTCCAAAACACAAGCATTTCAAAGGTAAGTCACACTTTAAAATCAATTATTTTTTTTTTTTTAAAACTTTGTAAAATTGGAAGGAGGCCCAGAAAAACTAAAATGTGGTTTTGTATTTACACACAATTGGGATTAACAAATTTGTAGGTAGTAAATTACTCCAAAGTATACTACCTTATCTGACCATCGCCAATATGAGCATAAAAAAATTAATATTCTCATATTCTTTCTTCTAGAGACAATGGATATGCTGCCGATCCTCTAGGTGGCCCATTGAAAATGACGGATCATGGCTAGACAGCCAACGAGGCAGAGAGGCGCCCCGAGTGGGGTCTTTTTCAATTTTAACGGACGCGGAGGTGTAACAGCAGTTTTTGCTGGATAGCTATCATCCTAAGCCCCTATAGAGCTTGAAGTTGTCTATCGGCTAAAACCGGACGTCACATGCATTGCCTGGACCTCACCAAGATGGTCCTCGGCCATTGTATTATATGCTAAACGGGTTCCTTCCAGCACTGCATTGCTTGAGCGTTTGGTTTTTCGCAACCAAACCTTCAGAACCCACGTTTTTTCCACGAGGTAGTGATTAGCTTTTTAGCTCGTACACCTACATCTCCTTCCCCAAATCGCTTACTGCCATCCGAGGAACGCAAGCGAGTTTGACAAGGCAGTAGCGGGGATTGCCCAACGTGATCGTGGCTATGACTGCACACATGTGTGCGCTTGGTGCCTCCTGCGGCCGATGAATAGTCGTACCCCCGAGCACCGAAAACATGTTTCGACTATTAATGTCCGGTCCCCGTGAACCCACAAGACATAATCAATTGGGTCGGAAAGGATCCTGGCTTCGACCCATGTTTTCTTTTACTTGACACTGTGGCCTCATCGCCGGCTCCAGAGTGATTGTAACGGGGACGCCTTCTGCTGGTAGGTGAATGCTCTTTCAATTCTAAACACTTAAAATGTGTGTCTGTCTTAATACTGGTTGTTCATCACTGAGAAGAGAGTATTGTTTACAGTATTTCCTTTGTTATATCAAAAGTTTACACAATGAGACTAAAATGTTAACAACACAACATGAAATTAAAAAATTCACCAGCGAAATAATTCAACAAAACACATCTCAGCATATGAAATTATTGGATGCGAAACCCGGCGTTATGAAATAGGTAACAAAGGAAACAAAAGTGTGGGTTTTATCTAATTTACAAATACATACGAGGGGTATCATTCAACACCTACTTTGGCCATGGGGACATGTACTTGAAAAAACTGGAACTGTGTAAACCTCACAATCTAAAGGTTTTCCCCCACAAAATAAAGTTAGGCCCTATCCACTGTATAGGACCTAACGTCCCTATCATTGCTGAGACCCCCACAGATGCTAAACATGGAGCCTCTCGCCGCTCACTCAACTAATTGAGCAGAATGGCGTGTACATGACTGTTTGGCTCAATTAATCTCTATGGAGGTGAAGTGATCTTGCCGGCACGCGCTCACCATTCTGTCATCTCCATACTGATTAATGGAGCTGAATGGGCATGCAAAACGGCCGATCTGCTTCCATAGTCATTTTTGCAGTCTGTGCTGGTCTCAGCCTGTGATGAAGTTAGTGCACTATCTCATGGATACGCTTAACTTTCGTTTGTTGTAAAACCCGTTACCTACCTCATGTTTTGTTAAAATTTGTGGGAAAAAGAGACTCCCCAAAAAACACGACTGCAAATAACTTGCCATTATTGTCACTGATAAACAAGCAGCATTCCGAGCAAAAAACGGATTTGGTGAGGATAATCCCAGAAATGTCAGTCTAGTCTAACCGGACTAAGCTCATTCACACTACTTCGGTATGGGGACATATGTAACAGCTGGCAAACTTTGCGGCACACACATGTCCCCATAGATGGCATGGCCGACGAGCATAATGGCAGTGCTGCTGCTGCTTTTTTGTATCTGGCTGATGTTAAGAAATCGGGTGATCCCGCACATCGATATATTAAATTTTGAAGAAATATTCAAGAAAAAAGACGTGGATTTCCCCCAATTTTTAAAACCAGCAAGATACAAAAACGCAAGCCTGCCATTACGAGCTGGGAACGCACACCTGTTAGGGGCTTTCCAGTGCAACATAACAGCCTTCATGTGCTGGTTGTACCCCGGCTCTTCCCTCCGCGTCACCCGGTGGCGGTGGGTACCGGGGTAATTTAATTTCTGCGTTACCTGTACATTTGGCCAAAACAAAAATGAGCATTTACCGTAGTTCAGGCCTTCAGGTGGCAGGGGCCTGCTCGTTGCCCAGGGGGCGGGGGGCCTTGTGCCTCGTTTCCCGGGGGGGGGGGTGGCATGCTCGTTGCCCTGGTGGGGGTCAGGCAAACATATATCCTAATCCCATAAAATACATTGGACTCAAGTGGTTCGTTGGTTGTTTCAAGTTGTGAGCTAGCAGACACACACCTGTCTCCGTGCGCAACACCTTCAGATTTACATGCCTGCACTCTGCTAGGTCGACTATGCAGATGCGGCGATTCACGTGCTTTGCAATCTTGGGACCAAAGCCAAACTAACTCCGCGCTGCGGAGTACTCTCCGGTTTATATCGGACAGGCTGCTAGCTACGGGGCTACGTGCCGATGTATGTCAGGTAGGGGAGTAAAGAGGCTACTGGGGCGGGAAGTAGCCGCATGTGTAAGCCTCAGTTTCGGCTACTCCACGCCCAGTAGCCCTTCCAAAAGGATGACAAAATATTTATTGGAAGTGAAACCAAACATTGGTATTTGAGACATAAAATAAAATGTACATATCAACCAAGATTTAACCGTTCAAGTCCCCCCCTGATCCTTCAGTTTGATCGGGTGTTATAGTTTTGGTTAATCTTCTCTCCACCCCACACATCTCCGCAATGCCACACCTACGGCCCCCCCGCTGCCTTCATTTGGTGCTTGGCCAGCTTGGCCTTCAGCCTCCTCTGCAGGTCGTACCACTTAACTATTCAAAGTGCAATTTTTACCTAGTGCCATTTATCCGCACTGTGATCCTCGCAAAATGTGGTGTTTTGGGCTGCAGGGATTGAATCGTCCACCTCCCAAAAAGGTTGCTCTAATTTTGGGTTAGCACCTGGAAAGACAAAAGCCACAAAAAAAAAACAACCTCATTTAAAAACACTCTGCAAACGGTGGGTAAAGAGGACGAACAGAACCCAACAGTATAATAAAGTAAAAAAAATGTCACACTCCTAATCAGACCAATTTTCCCGTTTTCACGTTCCGTGAAACGTGCCTTCTTTGGCTCGGCCAGGGTCCCTCCTCATCTTCAGCACCAGCAGCCCAGTAATCCTATAGCCCGGCAGCTGGATGGTTCTGTAAAATCCCAGGAGCAGCGGATGGCATGTGACTTGCGACGGAACAGGGGGAGCAGCTGAGGAGCAATCGTACGCTGGGGCCCATATTTTGCGGTTCTTGCCGTATTCGCCGCCATCATTCTCCCGTGCTCTGCGGATGTCATTGCTTCTACGCCTGGGGACACTGCTGGCCGGAGTAGCTCCAGAAAAATGGCCGTGGAGCATCTGGTCTGCTGTGGACTGCTCAGGACTCGCCCAGCCATGATAGATATACCGAAGCTGTGCAATTAGAGCCGCGGCTGTGCACTATTTCTGCTAATTATTGGTGGCGCAACTCATGCGCCACATTTATCACGGCTGCGCACAATAGTGAAGTGGCGCTATCCCATTTCTAGTCGAGGACGCACTTTTTATGCATTCCAATTCGATCTTAGTAATGTTCCCCATTCTTTCCAAAGAATGTACAGTATACATATATATTGTATCATATATATTATTCATTAACTTTTAATAGTATCAGAAAAAGGGTTTTTTTCTAATTTATTATTTACTTTTTCATTAGATAATACCTACTTTTAGTGTTTTGAGGACATGAGATGAGTCATTCTCAGGGAGTCTCCCCGAGGTACTAGGGGCGGTTCATAAGTACCTTTGTTTTTCCGACAGAGGGGTTGTCCTGGTGGAGGTTGGTGTGTTTATCATCGTGTGCTGCCAGCTATCAAACAACAGCAAAACAAATTGCAACTGATTGATTTGGTTGAGTTTTGGATTTGGCAGCCTTTGAGTAAGACGTGTTCCGTGATGTTTCGCTAAGATGGAAAAAGCAGCAGTAATCTTTCAGGTATTCGCTTTTTGTTTTTGGTAGGAAAAAAGGGGCAAGGAGATAAAATGGTTGGGTGCTGTTTATAGTGACACTTGCCGCCATCTTGACCCAGTTAGATATTGGTTCAACGATGAAACGTAGGCACATCAGTTTTTGATGAGAGCTACCAGGACCCCGCAGACTGTTACCGATAACATCATTTCAAAAAGTCCACGACATGATACTTCGCTGATCAAACAACACTAAGATGGCGCAAATTAACAGAGGCCGTGGTGTGCCGACCGGATGGCAATTAATATTTTACATGATAATTGGCGGTCCGCATTTGCCGAAAAAGAGGTGCTGTTTCAAAGATGGATTCTGGCACGTGTGCAGTTCTGAACTCTCTATAAAGTGGATCGTCACGGTGGGCACACATACCTTTCATTCCCTTCCAACGAAAGGCTGACGTTCGAATCGCGTCGAAGAGAAAAGTGTTCCTTTGGACGACATCCGTAGATTGAGTTACGTCACTCAACGGAACGTTAAGGCGGGTTGCACCACCGGCCTGGGCTGCTCCGCATTGGTTGCTGACTTATTCAGTGCACCATTTGTAGTGGACCTCAGGCTATATGTCAATTTCTTGATGCAAGAAACCTCTTGTATCATTCAGGTGATACAGGAATTTGACTGGATACAATTAGCAGCGGGTTTTTCATGCTCCATCACCGGTACTATTTAGCTATCATTTATATTACTAGGAGCATTTGGCAGCTGTATTATATATTTTTATCAACTACTCAATCTGCCTAAACCAAATGGGTTACTTCTACTACCAATCTGATTAAAAAAACAGTGTGTGATGATGTAAACTACACAAATCCTGAGTAAACAGTGTGTGTGAGGTAAACTACACAATCTGAGTAAATTGGTGATGCATGATGCAAACTCATCCAAACACAATCTGAGTATACAGTCAATGATGATGTACTACGACATGTGGCAGAAAACAGAGCGACATGATGCAAACTACACAAATTTGAGTAAATCAATTGCATCGGATGATCAACTCAACCAATCAAAGTAATACACAGTGGTATGATGCGAACTACACATATCTGAGTATCGGTGCGCCAGGAGGATGCACTACACAAATCTGAGTTAGACAGTGCATGTGATGAAAACTACACATGTGGGCATGATATATGTATCATGTGGTACAGGCAGATCCCGGGTTACATACAAGATAGGGTCTGTAGGTTGTTCTTAAGTTTGAATTTGTATGCAATTGGAACTGTATACTTTATAATTGTAAACTTCCGCCAAAATTTTTTGGGTCTCTGTTCACAATTGTATTTTAAAAATTGTTGAGTTTTCATAAGACCAGGATTCACACTAAGCTTCATTGCAGACTCATTTATATCTTTTATTGTACTTAGGGACTTAAGTACAGTAAATTACCACATCCAGAGGTCCCTTGTAAACTAGGGGTCGTCTGTACGTTGCATGTGTTCTTAAGTAGGGACCTCCTGTACTTTGGATGTGTATAAACCATATAACAGAGTATAAATACTAGGGTATATTTTGAATAATATAGTGAATATATATCACACGCACTTAGGTGTATATATACATACTAGTAGAATTAATACTAGACTGTATCACATGCAGCATGATATTTAACCCTTAGAATCTAGTCACATAACTAGTGTGAATATATAATATAGTCTAATTTTATATATACCACTATACTTAAATTTTTTATTATTAATCTAGTAATTATCCAAGGCGTCCCCGGTTACATACAAGATAGGGTCCTGTAGGTTTGTTCTTAAGTTGAATTTGTAGTAAGTCGGAACCTGTATATTTATCATTGGTACCCAGCCAGAACTTTTGGTCTCTGTGACAATTTGGATTTTAAAAATGTTGGGTCATCAGAAGATCAATATTAACCTACACTTTCATTCCAGACCCTGTGATAACTGGTACAGCTGTTTATTGTTCCCTAGGACTAAAGTACAATAATTACCAATATCCAGAGGTCGTTTTGTAACTAGGGTCCTATATAAGTCGATTTTCTTAGTAGGGGACCGCCTTTACTCTGTCCATATGGATATTTAATTTGCACCCCATATGTACACATCTACATTTTACTTACGTCTCCATCATAAGACAGAAAATGTTTTATTTAAAGATTATGTAAACTTTACCTACATACATTAGAAATTAATTAGCGAGCAGGGGCTGGGGAGAGGATTATGGGGGCATTGGTTGGATGGGGGTCTCTTTGGGGCGACAGTCCTCTTTCAACCTGATAAAAACAGGAATGGGGTTCCTACAGCCTGCAGAGGAGCCGGAGGAGAAAGACAGAATTGGTACTTAACCATTCTGTCTTTTTCCAGTTCTCATACACGGCAATTCAAACAGTCACTGTGAATAGGAACTAGCTGTTGTCTCATGCATTGTGAGCTGATAATGTGGTTAGATTATAAGGTACAGGTTATATACATTTTTCATTTAGCTTCTGAACATTCACTAGTATCCTGATACATAGAAAAGGACAGATGAAGAGGATGAAGCCATACTTCAGATTGGCTGTGTTTCTTGCTCTGTCCCCGGATAGATATGTGTCTGCAGCTGTCTCCGCCTGGCATCAGGAAAATTGTCGTGTTTGTGTGACCCCGCTCGTCCGTAAATGCAAGAGGGTGGGGCTAAGTAACAGAGAGAAGCTCAGTGTCAACCGAAGAGTTTGATGTCTGCTCGTCCCTAACTCAGAAGATACAGGGTTAGATCGAGGGCCCCAAAGTTGTGTACCCCAGGACTGATAGAGACGGGTTGGAGTTATTTCTGTGAAAATTGCTTCTTTTGTAATAAGAGTGATTACAGAATATTTGTGTTATCCTGATACATATAAGAAACTTGTCTTACATGCGCCTTAGATATGGTAGGATATGTTAGAACTGGTTTCTTCTACTCTAACTCTACAGTCACGGTGTGTTTTGCCCACACATATACTATGGTACCGCAGCAGACTGGCCGCCTGTTGATGGCCCTGAAGAAGACCCTCATTGGCACATAAATACGGTTTTTATCATATTTGGTATGATGCATCATCTGTCCCTGGGGCTGATTTGTTGCTGCTTCCCAATTCTTGGAGATTGTTTTTAATGAAAGTTATGTATTTATTGCCCCAAGACAAACCAGTTATTCTGGCCTATTTTATGGCAGTTCTCTAGAGTCCTGTAATTAATGAGAGGCTAATTATAGCCGATGTCATTACCCTTTCAGAGTGATGATCCTGTGTTTTATCACAGCATAAGTATCCTTTTTAGTTGACACGGCGATGCTAGGAGAAATCTTTCATTTATCTTACAGCAACCCAAAAAAGCAGATCAGTTGTTTCCATGAATGTACGCTGTGAGCTAAATGAATATAGAAACCCATCTATTATGTTACACTCTAATCTTGTAGGGATGATATTTCTGCATTTTATGCATGTTGCATTTTGCACAACTTCTTTTTGAACCCCGAAGCACCCACAAGAAAGGCAGGAAACCCGTCAATAAATGTGACTCCGCTTCTACGCCCATGTATTCAGAGACTATATGAGAATTAACGTTTAGATCATTGTTTTTTTTTTTTTACTACATACCCCCCCCGTGACAGAATAGAGGGTGAATCATTAAACCAAAGAGCCTTCTAGAAAGGTGGGTACTAAGAGGTCTGCCGTGGTTAAGGAAATAGTTACTGGGTAAGTAATTACTGATTACCGATTTCCCCTTTACCATTACCGCACCAACCAAAGAGTATATTCAGACAAAAATTCTAGGGGGAAAACGAATTTAAACACCCTCTGCCAACTGAGAGCTCTGTGCTCCACTTACATCAAAGGTTAGGGGCGCAAAATGTTGTGAGGAGAAGGGCCAGAGCGTGCCTGACAATCTGGTTTTCAGAAACCTCTCTAAACTCTGCCCAAGAGTAAAAACCGATTTAGTAGAGGGTGGGTCTAATGTACTTGAAGATGTGGTGATTTATAGGCATGGCTAGCCTTGATCCAACAAGAGATTGCAGATGACGAGGCTTTCTTATCCCTATTTCTTTTCAAACCAATAACAACAAAACTGCCTAACTTATGCCAACTGGCTAATCTCTGTAATGGTTTCAGCACCCTTTGGTATATTTAAGATTTTCCCTTTCTAATGACAGATTTTCATCAGGGAAGTAGCACTATCTCTTTCAGTCCATCAGGGTAATTTTTTTTTTATTAGCACCCTTTGGAAGGAAGCATAGTCAGTACCTACAGTTACTCTATCCTCTAGAATTTTAAGCATAGATTGAAATGTCCTCCTGCTCATGTAATGGTGGCAAGAAAAAATGTTTTTTTAACGTAATGCATTTTATCAGAAATCTCCTCAATTGGTTCCAACCCGGGCCTAGCCAATGCTCCCACGTAAATAAGATCAATCGAAGGAGGATCTGTGTCCCCTCTTGATTGGAGTAATTCGAGAGCCAGCTCTAATAACAATCCAAAGATGAGAATCAAGTGGGGGATCTTTTCAAGCATAGACTTAACTTTAAGTGTTGCAAACTTAATCCTTTTCTA
The DNA here is from genome assembly GCA_019512145.1 of Engystomops pustulosus. NCBI lineage: Eukaryota > Metazoa > Chordata > Amphibia > Anura > Leptodactylidae > Engystomops > Engystomops pustulosus. Next base: position 41,600,709 of record CM033641.1, on the reverse strand, counting down.
AGCTCTTAGAATAGCATCTTGGTACAAGCAACAGATACAAACAAACTTGTCTATACTCGAAATATAGCCGGAGGTCCTAATTTTACCAACCCACAAACCGGGAAAACCTATTGACTTGAGTCTAAGTAAGTACAGCCGATGCTGGGAAAATGCACGTGGTCCACATGCCTCCCAGTATATAGCCTGCCGGACCTGCCCATAGTAACTAGCCAGCCCTGCTTCAGTTTATAGCCAGCAGGGCAGGGAAGCCGGAAAGGTGAGTTTTTTTGTTTGTTTTTTACTCGGGATAGCCAAGTTTGGGATTTCAGCCATTTTTTGTGCTGAAAAACTAGCTTATCCTCGAGTATATATGGAATTGTTTTTCTATCTACTTTTTAAATAAAATAAATTCGGTATGTTTAAACCTTCTATGATACTTGAAGTCCATAGGGTCTGATGGATCCTACATATATGGGATTTTTCCTATTGATCTATATAGTGTGCACTCACGATGTTAGCGATGGGTTGTTTGTGCATTAGTACATCAACACCAGGTTGTATGTGAATCGTGTCAGCCCATTACCCTTTTCCATGCACTCTTGTAGGCACCATGACGTTGGGGAACGTCATGGTGCGCAAGTGGTTAAGGAATCCACCACCAGGATCTCTGTTTCTTGCAAAGGAGACAGAGGGGGAAAAAAAGGCATCGTCCACATTCTCCAGTAGGCGGGTGTTAGAACATGGGGAGAGGCTGGCAGTGTAAGGTTTCTCCTTGTGGCAGCCTCGATTTAGTTATGGGATCCCCCGAAGTTTGGTTGAGGGGGGCAACCTTGATGGTAGAACTCCTGGTACAGAGATCACTTCAAGGCATGTCGGTAAAGCACATAACTTACAGTTCTTTATTGGGAAACTGGCACAGTCACACTTCATCACTGGAGATAGCTGGTTGGATCTGGTTCCTCTGAAACTTCTCACGCCCTCACAAGGTGGGCTTCAGGCTTGGTAGATCATCCGGCTACTTCAGCAGCAAGGTAGGCATACTCCTAAGGTGTCTAAGCATGCCACAACCCCTGTGCTTCTTGTTCTGATCCTCTCCTCTTGGGGGGCTCTCTCCAGCAAAGACCTTGCTCACACAAGGTTTTTATAAACGTCCCCTTGTGAGTTACAGCACTCGCATCCAACCACTTTCTCTTGGTATCACAATGTTATAACTAGAGATGAGCGAGTATACTCGCCCGGAGATTGATGCTCGTTCGAGTATCAGAGTACTCAAACGCCCTCGTTGCTCGGACAAGTATCTCGCCGGCTTGAGATTGAGCATTTACTTACAAACACAGTGAAGGAACAGTGAAGAATTCAATTAAACAGTGAACACAGGATCATTAGTGCATACCACATTGCAAATGTTTTTCTGCACTCTGCTCACTAGCCGAAGACACGCTGCCTGAACTGTGTTTCTTCACAATAGTATGTGAAGAACATAATGTTCTTCAAATACTTATTGTGAAGAACACATTCGGCACGCGTGTCTTCAGATAAGTAGCAGATGTACGGAACATCGCATGTGTTCTTCACTGTTTTCTTTCAGTGTAAAACTCTGCACTCGTTCATCTCTAGTTATAACACATCTCATTGGTCACAAATATCAGTATTCGGTCAGTCAGGCAAGAATTAATCAGCTGCATTAAATTACATTATCCAGGCACTTGAGACCCTCATTGAGTTGATGACTCACTGTACACAAGCTCTATACCAGTGATGGCGACCTTTGAGAAGGACCGTGGCCGCAAACCTGCAAACCAAAGCACAACGTTTCTAATCCGCGAGTGCCAACACAGAAATTTAGCCCATGGTTGCCCATACCACCTAACAATACGACAAATAATACTGCCATATATGATGGCCACCTTTACAACCACATAATAGCTCATCAAATAATACGACTATAGAAAGGCCATGTACCCCGGATAACTGCTATACGATGCTATAACAATATAGGCATGAAATATCATATTACTCGCCATTCAGTGAGGTATATTACCGCCATATACCCATTATCATTACCCCATACAGTGACAGTATCTGATAATGCAGGGACTAGGGAGTGTGATAAGTTAGCTTGCTCATGGACCAAATATTGCCATCTTTAACCCCCTTTTGTTTTTTTTTTTGCGTTTCCATTTTTACTCCCCCACTGAAGAGCTCTGCGTAAATTGCATTCATATTGTTGTATTTAGTATCCAATTCCCTGTACTGGGAAGTTGGTAAAAATTCCAAATGCCCCGTAAAATGGTTAAAATGGTCTTCTGTGACAAAATTCTTGTGGGCTTGGCTTTTACAGCTTCCACTCTGTGGCACCCCAAACACATGTTTCTGTGGGTCGGTATGATCACAGGGATAATATTATTTACAATGGGTTTAATAATGTTTGTATACTTTACAAAAATTTAAACCTCCGTACTAAAAAAAAGGTCATTTTTTGGCCCTTCTGGTGCGAATGTTTTTGGGCGCTTTTTCATAACTTTAGTGTACAGAGCTTGTTTGTTGGCGATTTTTTTGTGATTCTGAGATGACCCTTTCTCAGTGCTAGCACCATTTTGAAGACGTACACCCATTTGACCACTTTTCTAACATTTTTATTACATGTTGCAAAATGGCAAAAAAGTAGCATTTGTGTGATATGTTTGTAGGACAAGTGTTGTTGTTGGTGGATGCACAGTGGAAATTTGGATCACCCATATGAAGAGCTGTCGTGGCCACATATACACATGTGTTCTCTGTGGGTGAGCAGCCCCAGCACTCCCCCCGACCCTCTTATCGTCTTCTCTCTGCTGCCTGCTCTGCTGGCGCCGTTCTGTGAGCTGCTCACTCTGTTCTCTTCCACTCTCCCGGCTGAGAGAGGAGGGGCCGGGCCTGAGCTTCAGGACAGAGCCGGAGCTCTCCGACTTTTGCATGAGCTGGGAGATGGTACGCCGGCCTGCAGAGATGGCTCTGCTGCCCTCTCTGGCACACGTGCCATAGTCGCCACCGCTGCTCTATGGCATGGAAGAGTGATTTATTTTCCACAACACAGAATTAACCCTTGCCATTGGCAGGAGTGCAATAAACTTCTCACATGAGGCAATTTTTTTTTTTTTGTCTTCTGTGAACTTCTGGATTGCTGACAGAATTAAAATTATTTTTGACCACTGAATCGCATAATAAATTCCCAGAAAGACCTTTGATTTTTGAAGGGATAAGGAGATGTGTTTAAATTTATTAACCAGTCCAGTGAGATTTCTGAACTCTGATCAGCTATTCTTGTTAGCTGATAAACATCCCTCCAGTTGCATTTATCTATAAGAAGCTACCAGTTTTTGTGAATACCTAGGCGCCACTGCAATCCCGAAAGAACGAACTCTGAATTTCTAATGTTTTACAAACCTTTTAGGTACACCCACTATACCTTTATATATTTTTTAAACTGCATGTAACATGGTACCTGATAACAGCCATGGATGTTTTCTATCAATGCCACTTTCTATAAAGGTGTTTGTGCGTCAGTGGTTTGTCCGGAAAGAAAAGTTTCTCACATTTTTTAATACCCTATGTTTTACATAATCAAGATAATTTTTAACCCCTACTTTACATTTTACTCAGTTTTCATTGCGTTTTTGCTTCCTATCGCTCAGATGATGTCAGTGTAAGATTCCAGAGTGTGGGCTGGGACTCTCTAAGCAGACACTTTGTGATTCCTCGTGCTGTGACATGCTGTGTGCTGAAAGTGTGCTCATGAAGGGTAAGGGGTTTATCTACACTTTATTCATCCTCTGAAGCAATTCTACTAGACTCATAGATGATGAGATCTCAACTGTTCTAAGCACCCCCAATTCCCCAATCATAAAACACAGACTCAGCTCTGCTGTATGCCTCCCTCCTGTATAAAGACTTATTTTATCTGTACCTTGTAGTGCAAGTCTGCACCCTGCTGCTTATCTGCAGGAGTGACTTTGGAGCTGGTCTTGTAATGCAAGTGGAAGGGGCATGAGGCAGAGAGCACTGCTTCCAAGAGAAGCTATTCATGAGAGGAATCTGAACAGTTAGAAGATTTACGGTCATATCCAGGGACAACCAACATTGTAAATACCAGGACTGGTAGGGACAGACTGGAATTATATTTGAAATGCTGTATTTTTTTTGTGAAGTTAAAGAAGTTAAATGGTTTTTTAACAGATCCACCCCCCCCCCCCCCTTCAGCCTCAGTTCCTAGTTTTTTACAAAGCCCCGTTCTACACCTCCATGGAGATTTCATGGATTAAGACTGCAGACATAATGACCAGACATCACATACTGTTAAGAATAATCTATTTTTACAATCTGTACCTTTTATTAACACACATACAAAAATTTTAAATAACTTTGAAGCAAGTGAGTTACACAATCTGCTCGCTTACATAACAGTGAAAATTCAACAGCATTTGGCACAAAAATATCCACATTTGAAAAGATCCTTTTGTAATATGCAAAACATAAATAAATCATGCACTAAGTTATTAATATCCACACGTCTCTCATGAAGTAAACAAAAAGCAAACCCATTCGCTGAATCAGAAAGTAGAACGGCAGGTCTCGTATCATATCGATACAGAGGTCCTCAGTTTCCCATGTTACGTAGGGATGAATGTCAGCCAAGCGCAGATTGCAGAGAACTATGATACCACTTGTCAAATGGGACAGCAATATTGCCACTACCAGTACCTATAAAACTGCCCCCCCCCTCCCCTCATACAAACATAAAATGGCTCATGGTCAAAACTGTAGCAAGTAGCTACCGCAAATCTATTTGGTGCATTTGTCCCACCAATCCTTGAAGTCTTCTGCATTTGTATTGGGAGACTTCGATGTCATTTTGCATAGACAATTTAATAAATAACTAATTACACTATGGTCCTAACACTAAGTCATTGTACTACAGTGCATCACTTTCTAATGGCTTTAACATGGAACTGGCAGTACCATTCATGGCCACTACACAGCCCTATGAAGCTGTGCCTTTTAGGTAGCCGTGGATCTGATCAGCTGATCGGAAGGGTGCAAAGAGCCAGACCCCAAAAGATGGTAATTTTGATAACTAGTCCTAAAAGAGTAAGTTATCATATAAAACTCCCACGTGAAAGAGACCGGAGATTTATAATCTGCATTAAAAAAACAAAAACGACAGAACTTATCCTAAACATAATTTTATGCAGTTTTCATAAAGTTAAACCAACTGTGTGATAAAAGGCAAGAAGTAGTATAAATTAACATCAAATATTGGACCAGTTCCATATTTGGGTTGGACTGAATTGGCGTGGAAGATTATCCTACTATCTGTGAATAGTTAAGAGGAAGAGATTTTCATAATCAAAGTTATTCTGTAACTCTTCACCAACTAAAAGACGATGTGAATATGGGTTTTTGCTTACTATTTGTATATCACTGGATTTATTGGCAAAATGGATGGATGTGTTGTCTGCTCACACTGGGTAGAGCTGCTTTGTCTCAGTAGTTGGGTCTACAGCTCCTGCACCATTAGAGGCCCTTGTTATCCCAGGATAGGCTTAATAAGGTTACACAAAGGCACATCTGGTATTGTTTAGGGTGCAGATACGTTTCCTATATGGACAATTTAAAACTTTAAACGTTACAAAATTGGATAAATGGAATGTAAGATGATTAATGTAAACTTGCTTGAAGTGAAGAAGGCAGGTGAGAAGAAGGAAACAGAATAGATTTGATAAGTATATTCAGGTGGGGGGGGGGGGGGGGTGTACATCTTGTAATCCACTAAAGCTGCGAGACAAGTTATTAAGAGCACTTTATTGTGTTCATTCACTCTAATGAGATAGTCCCCTGGATTGTCTAAACTGAATTACCGTTAGATACTCGAGTATCAGCCGACCCGAGTACAGCCGAGACCCCCAATTTCAACCCAACCGAAAAACTGGGAAAACCTAATGGACTCGAGTATAAGCCAGGTGGAAATACATTGGTTACAGCCTCCAGCATCTACCTTCCCACCCCTGTAGTAGGAAAAAAAATAATCACTTTCTCATCTTTCCGACGTCCCCCATAGGTCTCTCTTCCGTCTCAGAACGTCTCAGACAGAGAGGACCTACGGTGACATATAAAGGTGAGTTTTTGTCCTTTATTTTTTTTTAGTTTGACGTCGGTATAGCCGAGTTAGGTTTTTTTTTTGGGAGCACAAATTTTTGTGCTGACAAACTAGCTTATACTCTAGTATATAAGGTATGTAAAATGTTTCGAAGATTTGGAACGATTCATTGAACCTGTTCCACATTTTACACAAATACAGCTAGTGACCAGGTTTCCATAGCCCTATTAAAAGCCACCTTCTTTTAGCCCAAAATAGTTTCCTCACATCCCCATAACAATCACTGTTAAGTTAACCCATCACACAGGGATGTGTCCTGCTCGGACCGAGTCTAACTGCTTCCTCTCCCATGCCGCTCAGTCACCATTCAAAACTCATGTCATGTGAACCCATGAATGTTCATCTACGGCCCCTTTAAACCCACTAACATTTGCAAAATCAACACAGATCTCTGTCTCTCCCTCACCCTCAGGAATTCTCCCCCCCCCCCCGCCTCCGTGCCTGTATACTGCAGCCCCCCCCCTCCCGTGACTGTCAACACTGTCACCGCCCCCACTGCGCCCCCGCCTCCGTTACTGTATACTGGCAGCCCCCCCCCCCCCCCTCGACTGTATACGCCTCCATGACTATACAAAGAGTCAGTTAAAGGCTTTTTAGAAGAATGGATAGAGGCATCAATAAAGACATTTAAAGGGTCCGGTGACAGGTTCTCCATGCTCATTGCATGTGCACCAGGTAGTGAGTGTAGACATCCACTTCTACAATGGCACTCCACCCAGACGACTTGTATATAACCATATAGTTCATCTCTAGAATTTATGTCTGTATTGTCCTGCATTTGGTACAAATACCCCGGGAGTCACATTCATTTACTACTTAACTAATCCATCCAACATCATACAGTTGTAATGTATCACTTGGAATTGTGGGTCCTGGGACAACTCTTTTCAACACCTTTCCACCTACTGAATGGCTCACCTTGTGCCAAAATGTATTGTGTCACAATTTTAAATGTATTTCAAAGATAAGATTTCTGTTAAACCCACACACACAGAAATGTATAAATGTGGTGCACCAGCTTGTGCATTTGGTTTTGGTGCATTAATGTGGAAATTCTGATGAATGAAGCTTAATAACTCGCCCCCATTGTGTCTCTGCTGTACTTGTAATTGCCCTTGTCCATCATATGTGTATCCGGAGGTAAGTGATAAGTAGTGAGGGGGCATGCTGATACAACTCAATAGGTGAGTTACAGCATTGGTGTGGCCCAAACGTTTACGAGCGGTAACATTGCAATCATGGTAGTACTAGTACAATCCGCTGTTTGGGCACACACATGCTGTAACTCACTATTGAGCTTGTTATCAGCATGGCCCCTCACTTACTTAATCACTTTTTACCCCGCTCCGGACAATCTATGTCTGATTTCCTGGTTCTTTGTGCACTTCTGTCTCTCCTGTAGCCATCCTTTTTATTCATCATTTTTTTCATATATTCATATTGTTACTAATAAGTAATATATTTTCACTTCACAAAACGTAATTTCAATCTTTATTTTATTCCTTCTTTTCTTTTTTTATTTACATTTGCTATGCATGGGGGATGAAGTAGAGTTCCCTGGCACAACCCCCTTCCACATAGGTATAGATTAAGGTATAATCTGGATGGTACCTATTCTAAATATGTAAATTATTATAGGAGTTATACCAGCAAAGCTGGACCTAGTTTCTCTACTATGGGTTGGTGGACTGGCCCACATCTGCATCAGCCTGATATCCCCTATCCACCGCTATGGTGTGTCACACACCCTGGTAAAGCATTGGAAGTACTTCATGCAATTTTGTGTTGTGTCAACTCTTTATAGAGGCTCCCGCTTGTGTTTTTTCTACCACTGTGGGCCACTTATCAAACCAACAAACTGAGCCGCAGTGAATTGGTTTACACTATAACAGTGAATAAACACTATGCTGAAGGTGCAGTAATAAGGGGTTGTTTTATAATCAGAAACCCCTTTTATATAGGTGACACAATTTAATCTTAATGTAAAAGCCACAGACCGGAAGCCCCTGTGTATTACACATATTAATATGGTACTGCCACCATCAACTCCAGGTTGCACACACAATAGTCACTTTTTTAGGTCCTAGCTTTGTGTTCTTTCCTTTGACCTGCCTGGCCCCACACACTATTCTTGAGGTGCCAGCATGGTCTGTCTTTCAATAAAACTTTAAGGGACATATTCCTTATTAAAAACCCATTCCTTTAGATGCAACTCTACACAGCAAGCCGCATCGCATCTTCAATCTGCCAATTGCAAGGATGTTTAACCTACTGTTCTAAAACGCTATGGACCCTATGGGATAGGTGTCAATTTCTGAAAGCCAGAACACCCTTTTCACTACGGGTACCTATCGCAGAACCTCCCTTGCTTCAGCCAACAAGAGGACCAACAGATCTGCATGTACTGCATGTAAATACTCTGCTTCATACAACAACCTCAATGCAGAGTAAATACCATCTACGTCAATGCTGACAGATGCTATAACATCCGGAACGCCAGCGGTTACAACCTCAAGGCGTATGTCTAGGAAACACCATTTTCTTGCCAGTGTAGCGCATGAAGCTCCAAGTCTCATATAAAGTAAAACAAAACATTCAGATTTTCTGTGGTATTTAGAGCGTATTAGTGGCAACGCGGCAATGACAATGTCATATCTGGGATAAGCAAGGAATAGAAGTAGAATACTGGCAGATTGTTCCTCCTATACATTGTAGATAAGGTAAAGATTGAGATATAATAAAAGCTTGTTGCTCCTTGTCATCAGAATAGCGGATGATAATCCTAGCAATCGGACCCCCACAATCAGGGCAGCCATCAGGAAATTCGGGGCCCCATACAGCAAAAGTGTCTGGGCCCCAACACACCCCAAAACCGAACAAGCCTCCTGCCCCCCGCAGTGACCTTTCACAAACAGGGTTTGAGGCCTGTTGCTACGACAAGGCACACTCTTCTGGTAGATTGCCAATAGGAGTCATACTTTTGGTCAAGTATATTTATTATAGTGCAAATATGGCATCAAAAACTAAAGCATGGTGAACAGTAAACATATAAAAGTGTTTAACAGACAACATATAACAAATATAACATTATAAAGTGCAATTGCTAGGGCCGCCACTATCTTTTAATGTTTTAATAAAGAATTGTGTTAATTACCAGTGGGGGTGCTCCAGTGCACCTAAGGGCTCTTTACGTCACCCTGCCACCAGTCCTGAGGTAATCTGAAGTCCTGGTACCTGTGCCTGCTCAGCAACCTCTGTGAATCACTGCATAAGGGTCAGGACTTCATATTTCCTCAGAACCAATGGGAAGGAAAAGAAGGAGCGTTCATTGCATGCCCCAAGGAAACCTAAAGTCCCTGCACCTGCACACTGATTCACAGAGGCTGCTGAGCAGGCACAGGTATCGGGATTTCGGATCACCGCAGGACTGGCCGCTGGGTGACATAAGGAGCCCTTAGGTGCACTGGAGCACTCCCACTGCTCCTAAGCTGGTAATTAACATAATTCTTTATAAAAGCATTAAAGGATAACCATAGAGGCCATTTTGATGGAACTTACAGTGCTGAAGTCAGGGTCATCAGGTGCATAGCATGATACCTTCAGGTACTATGCTGTGCACCTGGTGCTCGATTCCCTTTAAACAAGGGATATATATAAAGACAAAATACTCATGTACCACACTATAAAAATAACTTTATTAGATGCATGCATCTATAAGTGTGTAGTCACAAGAATGCCAATAAATAAGCATCAGCATTCAATGGATAAAGTAAATGCAACAATGTTTATAAATATATGTAAACTTCACCATAGGTGTAAACAAAAAATTAAACCAACTCAAATCACTTTGAGCCTCTATTGCAACAAACAGTTGGTCCCAGCAGCTCCAAAAAAGTGTACAGTTGGTGCAACATGGTCCTTGTGCTGACTGCATCACAAGGACTGCACTTCTCACATCATAACCCATATATGATGCAGGGAGCTCTGAGCACTTGGAGCTGCAGTGAACTGTAATGACATCGTTTGTCTTTACAGTGCACTGCCACTCCAAGCACTGTGGAATTCCTTGCATTATAACTGGCTTAGGGTGCAGTCCTTGTGACGCGGTCAGCAAGGACCATGTTCTACAAACTATACTCTGGCCTGAAGCCACATCAGCTAGATCTTGGCAAAGTAACCGCAAATTCAGATTCACGGAGCAATCAGTCTTCTTACTTTCAGATTTGCAAAATCTTTTATCAAATTCCGCTACCTGTTCAGAAAATGCTGAAAACTTTACTAACAATTAACATCCCTACAGACAGCTCCCTGACACTGTGTGACTGACTACAGGATCTGGGAGTCATTAGTGGCATCTAGTACCTTATAGATGACAATCTCTTCCATCAGGAGGACTTTATTCCGGGTTCTCCAATCCATGACGTATCACAGGTGAATTCATGGCCGGATATCTTCAGCTCCGTGCAGCATCTCCACCCGGCGTCCCTAAAAATACCACAGTCACTTACAGTATGAAGTCTCCTGGAAAACAACACTGCGCTCCTAAATAACCCTCACAACACAAGTGACCGCACGCTACCCCACATAGAACACATCCCCTCATTATTGATATGCTGCCCCCCCCACAATGATTTATTTGATATGCTGCCCCCCACAAGGAATGAAATGATATGCTGCCCCCCCACAATGAATAAAATGATATGCCGCCCCCTCCCCCACAAGGAATGAAATGATATGCCGCCCCCCACAATAAATTAAATGATATGCCGCCCCCCACAATGGTACCGGAGTGGCTGGCGGTTGCGGCCTAAGCACGCTATTGTCACGGTGCTTGGTACGGGGGAACCGGAGGGCTGTCCTACAGCCTGGCAGGTCTCCAGCAGGGTGGTGTTGGCAAGAAATGATGAGGGAGAGGCTGCTATAGCGGATCTCCCTGGGGCAACCCCTTAGTGTCCTGAGTGTGAGTCTCTGGGTGATGGACAGGGTGTCGGTGATGAAGGCAGCCGTATTAGCAGGGACCAGACGGAGACAGAAGTTGAAGAAAACAACTTACAGTTCTTTATTTGAACCGCAGGAACCGCAGCAAACGTGCCTTTAACAGGTAGGTAGGGTGCTGAGATGTGAGTTGGAGGGAGCCTCAGGAGATAGTTCACCAGCCTGGATGTGGAGCGCAGGCTGGGAGGCAGCTGTGTCCGGGTAGGAAGCTTCAGCTTGTCCTGTAGGGCTTCAGGTATCACCTTTAAAGGTAAGATGATACCCCTTTTCCTCACTACACTAACTCTAGTCTGATGCTCCACTCTTCAGAGGCAGGGGCTAGGCTCTTCCTGCTCTGGTATGGGCTAGACAGAGATTACTCACTCACTCACTACATAGACTGAGAGACTTCTCTCTCTAACTCTCTAAGAGTTCTCCAGAACATTCCTGGCCAGAGCTTTTATTACCTCCCTTTGGTCAGGTGGTGGCTGCTCCTCCAATCACATCTCAGCTCACAAAGCACAGGATGTAACACAGACATTGGTTGACATAATTACATCACAAATTAACATCTGCCTTGCCAGGCAGGATTAACCACTGCAATACCCCTATGTCCTATCAGGACCATGTAGTGTAATGTGGTGTTACCTACAGGTGGGACGTATTCGCAAGCACTACCTCGCCATTGCATCGGCGAGGGTGTTGCATACCTATCACTCCCTGGCTGTATACTACACTGTACCTATCACTCCCTGGCTGTATACTACACTGTACCTATCACTCCGGGGCTGTATACTACACTGTACCTATCACCCCCTGGCTGTATACTACACTGTACCTATCACTCCCGAGCTGTATACCACACTGTACCTATCACTCCCTGGCTGTATACTACACTGTACCTATCACTCCCTGGCTGTATACTACACTGTACCTATCACTCCCTGGCTGTATACCACACTGTACCTATCACTCCCTGGCTGTATACTACACTGTACCTATCACTGTGCATGGTTTTGGGCCTCAATAAAAAAAAAACATTAGTGTGTCCAGTGTAACGCATGTGATTGCTTAACCAGTAGATGCCTTTCAATGCATATGAAAATGTGTCCAGCCCAGGGTGCGCCCCCATTGGGCTAGCACTGCACTTCAAAGCGTAGCTAGTGACGCATGCGCCCATGATGCATATGACATGCAGGTACTGTATATAGCAGCACTATAAACACTTATAAACATAAGGTTGTTTCAAACATGTACGGTAAAGCTAAAACTTTGCAAAACAAACAAGAGAGCAAGTGCCTGGTGATCATAACTGTAAGCTGCGTTATTGTAACAGGTCTTGCTGGCATGACCGTTTCCCTTTAAAAGCCTTCAAAATCCTCCTGTTCGTCATCTGATATCATAAGCACATCAATGACATCTTGTGATACATTTGTAAGGCAATCATCATATGGATCAAATTCCGTATCAGATGGTACGCTCTCAGCTCCGGCTTCTTCTACGACTGCCCAAATAAAGATAAACCATAAACCACCGGGAGCACAGGCCCCTTTTACCCAAAACCAATATTCGCCGATAAAAAAACACACAGAGACTTGTATTAACGTTAAACATATGTGGGTTGACATGAGGGTCGGCCACAGCTTTATATATTATAAACATTTCTTATTTTTTTATATTATTTTTTGTATTATTTAAAACATAATTTGAACAGGTAAACAAATTTAAATACCAACAAACAAAGTGTAACAAAACCCCTCCCACCTGTATGCCTGCCAGCCAATGGGCATGTAGGCCAAATAACCCAAACTAACCGCCAGCTGTGACAAAAGCAACGCCGAAAGTACCTGAAACAAAGGGAGGGCGGGTGGGAAACGCAATCCGGAAAGAGGGTGAGTGACGTCTGCAGCTCCTATTTAAGCTATGCTCACTTCCTGTACCACCCACAACACAAGCCCCGCCCCTAGTCACGTAGCCCCGCCCCTAGTCACGTAGCCCCCACCTCCCTGGCATACGCAGGGAGACAGAAAGGAAAGGAAAAACCACCTCAGTTAAAGAGGGCCTATTCCTGTACTTAGAACCCCGCTAACTAAGACCCCTTTGTGCAGTCATTAGCCCAACGGCTATACGCCTCCGGGCTTGCAATTCCTCTTCATCTTGCCACAAGTAGTCGTCCTCCATGCCATCTAATGAATTTGATATGCCACACTTCTTGAAAGACTTGATGACGGTTTCTTCATCAATATCATTCCAGGCTTTTATGACAAACTGGCACAAAACATCCAGCTGTGGAGCACGCATGTTTCCTCCTTTTGTGAATGACTTTTCGCCGCTAACCATCCACTCATTCCATTGTTCTCGAATGCGATCTTTAAATGGCTTGTTTAGGCACACATCCAGCGGCTGTACCAGCGATGTTAATCCTCCAGGAATAACTGCGGCATGGGTGTTTAATCTTGCAAGCCTCTGCTTGGTGCTTGGAGTTAAATGAGCCCTGAACATATCCCACACCAGTAGACTAGATTTTTTAAGAAGTCCACCTGGTCGCCTGCTCCACACATTCATAAGCCATAGCCTTACCCCTTCTTCATCCATCCAGCCTTTTTCATTCACATGCACAAAACAACCAGGAGGGAACTTGAGCTTTGGCATTGTTTTTCTTTTGAAAATGATCATTGGTCTCAGTTTGGCGCCATCAGCTGTGCATGCTAATACACCACACATTGTGCAACTCTCTGACTTCATGATGCTACCGCCACCTGCACACTCTGTCATTCTGCCACTCTTTGGCCTACGATGTTTCTGCCCCCTCCATAATTTGTCATTGTGCCTACTCATGCAGCTGCCAACTGACCGCTGTCTCCCTGGAACACCCTGTGATATCCATAATGCTGTTTTCACCCTCCACTTCTCTATGACATTGCCACACTGTTTGGTTTTCCCCTTCATTTCATCTGTCAGAGGAATGAAAAGCTTCAGGATTGATAGTCAAAAGCAGGAGTGGATACAGAACACAGAGGCAAGTATCCCATTTACTGATCATCTCTGTTTTGGATCAACTCCTGTTTGTTTTTGGCTTTAGCAATACTGATGGATTATTAAGCGATTGATGGATTAACCCCTTAACGCTCTGCGCCGTAGCTCTACGGCGCAGAGGTATAAGGGATGTATGAAGAGGGCTCACGAGCTGAGTCCTCTTCATACAGAGGTGGGGGTTTTTGCATTTTGTACAAAACCCCCACCGCTAATAACCGATGATCATTGGTCTCAGTTTGGCGCCATCAGCTGTGCATGCTAATACAACTGTGAAACTGGACTTCTCATGCCCTGTTGTTTTAATTAAAACAGTTTTTTCACCTTTCTGATGAACGGTTTTATTTCCAACCATGTCAAAATTCATTGGAGTTTCATCCATGTTTCCAATGCTACTTAACGGATAGCCGTGTTTAGTGCGCTGTTTTATTATGTAGCGATGAAAACTATTCACTTTGGCATCAAGATCAGCAGGCAACTTTTGGGCAATTTTTGTCTTTTGCCTCAGTACCATATTATGTCTTGCCATGAATCTAGTACACCAGGATGCAGTGGCCTTAAATCTGTTGCTGTGATCTGGGTTAGATTTGGCCCACTGAAGTGCAAACAGGCGTATTTGATTGCGTGTCACTACATAACCGCTTTGGCGATGCTTATCCACCATATTGGCTACAATTTTTTCAAGTTCTGGCCAGTGTGCGGTGCCTCTTCTTAATGCACACTTACCTCTTGGCATACTCTTTAAAGCTTTTTCATTTGCTTTCCAGTCCCAAACCATCTTTTCTGTAACTCCATACTGTCTTGCAGCAGCACAGTTATTATGCTCCCTGGCAAAATTTATAACTTTAAGTTTGAAACTGGCTTCATATTTCTTTCTTCTTGCTGGAGCCATGATGGGGTTTTGACTGTTGGACATTTTTATACTGTACTGTGTGTACCGTACTGTTGCTACTGTGTAAACAGGTACAGATAATACTGCCACTGTAATATTACTGTATGTGGTACCCAGTGTTATTACAGTAATTACAGTTTAAGAAAGATGGCTGGGCAAGCAGGGAGAGCTGACCAACCCAAGCAGGATTTATACAACAACCAGCCAATCGCTGCAAGCTATGGTATGTACAGTGCTATACCAGTGATTGGCTGCTTGTTGTATAAATCCTGCTTGGGTTGGTCAGCTCTCCCTGCTTGCCCAACTTTCTTAAACTGTAATTACTTAAAGGGATACTGACATGGCCAAATTGCTATATGGAGGGTTAAAAACAGCTTACTAAACGATAGTAGTCTGTTGTTAACCCTCCATATAGCTTAGTATAGTGATTTTTCATATTCTTTACATATTTTTTTTTTCTGACCGGGAGAAGGGGGCGGGGTCGGCACTTATTGATATTAATGAAGATGACCCCCAGCTCTGTGACCGCTGTGACCGCTGCGCGCCGCCCCGTCTTCTAATGACTGAGAGGCAGACTGCCGCGCATGCGCGGCGGTCCGAGGAAGCGGCGCTACCTAACACAGTGCGGCGTATCCGGCGTATAAGACTACCCCCCACTGTAGCCCTTATTTTAAGGGGCTAAAAAGTCGTCTTATACGCCGGTATATATGGTATATAAAATGTATTGAGCAGTTTACCTGAGGATGTGGCCATCTTGCTTTTCGAAAGGTTGTTCCCTCCTCGATCACGACAATATAGATCTACGTGAAGGGATTAGAAGTTATGATGTTAAGCTCATGTAATTCTGACGATGCGATCCCCTTGCAACATGTGCTGTGCTATTAGCTTGTGTTTCTTCACTGTCCTTTACATTCCCCTGGATATCCACCCTTCTTATCTCTCTTTTTGGGCTTTTTCCACTCTTTTTGCCTTGTTTTGGGTGTATTTTGTGTTGTTTTTGGTACTTACAATTCTGAGTATTGTTGTCTGGCTGCTGTGCACGGTATCTGCTGTAGATGCAGGTGTGGCTTCTATTTATGACGCTGCTGCAGGCGTCAGATTTCCTATTTCGCGCCACAATCTCCCGTGCATGCGCCACAAATTCAAGGCTACAAGCTGGAAAATGGCGGAAGCGCGCGACACAATCTGGCCTGCCGTGCGCCACAATTTAAATAGCGTGCGTCACAGGCAGGGGCGCGCACAAATGAGCGCGGAAACTCAAAATAAACGTGTGACACTATTCAAACCGTGACACAAAAGTGTCGCATGAGTACACTGATTGCCGTTATGCTTGTTGAAACAAGGTAAAGGTGTGTGCGACACAATTTAGGGAAAAAATATAAAATGGTTTCCAAAAAAAAAAAAATGGAGAGAGTTAGGAGTCGAGGGTTCTGAAGGAGATTGGAAAAGTTGACTGCTGATCGAGCAAACTAAATCCATTGACATTTGGCTAAAAGGTAAGTAAATGTTCAAATATAATTTACAAAAAAGGCTTGATTTGGGAAAAAATAACAATACAATTTGTTAAACAGGAGTGGAGATTGGTGGTAATAAGAATACAAACACTCGTCAAAAAAGCATTTGCAAAGGTAAGTCACACTTTAAAATTCAATTTTTTTAAAACTTTGTAAAAATTGGAAGAGAGGCCCAGGAAAAACTAAAAATGTGTTTTGTATTTACCACAAATTGGGATTAAACAAATTTGTAGTGTAAGTTAAAATTACTCACAAAGTAACATACCTTATCTGACCAATCTGCCAATATGAGCATAAAAAAATTAATATTCCATATTCTTTCTTCTAGGACAATGGATATGCTTCCGATCCTCTATGTGGCCATTGAAAATGACAGGATCATGGCTAGACAGCGCAGACGGAGGCAGAGGAGGCGCCCTCGAGTGTCATTTTCAGATTTTACGGACGCGGAGGTGTATCAGCAGTTTTGGCTGGATAGAGCTTCAATCCTAAGCCTCTATGAGAAGCTTGAAGTTGCTATCGGGGCTAAAACCGGACGGTCACATGCAGTGCCTGGACTCACCAAGATGGTCTCGGCCATTTATTATATGGCTAACGGGTCCTTCCAGCACTGCATTGCTGAGCGTTTTGGTTTTTCGCAACCAACCTTCAGCCGTTTTTTCCACGAGGTAGTGGATTAGCTGTTTAAGCTCTGTACACAGTACATCTCCTTCCCCCAAACTGCTGATGCCATCCGGAGGACGCAAGCGGAGTTTGAGCAAGTAGCGGGGATGCCCAACGTGATCGGGCTAATAGACTGCACACATGTGGCGTTGGTGCCTCCTGCGGCCGATGAATATCGGTACCGCAATCGAAAAATGTTTCGATCTATTAATGTCCAGGTCACTGTGAACCACAATAACATAATAACTAATGTGGTCGCAAAGTATCCTGGCTCGACCCATGATTCATTTATCTTTGAGCACTGTGGCCTCAATCGCCGGCTCCAGAGTGGATTGTACGGGGACGCCTTTCTGCTTGGTAAGTGAATGCTCTTTCAATTACTAAACACTTAAAATGTGGTCTGTCTTTAATAATGGTTTTCATAAACTGAGAAGAGAGTATTGTTTACAGTATTTCCTTTGTTTATCAAAAGTTTACACAATGTTAACTAAAATGTTAACACACACAAATGAAATTAAAAAGTTCAACAGCGAAATAATTCAAACAAAACACATTCTCAGCATATGAAATTAATTGGACGAAACCGGCGTTATGAAAGAGTGAACAAAGGAAAAAAAGTGTGGGGTTAAGTCTAATTTACAAATACATACTGAGGGGTATCAGTTACAAACACCTACTTTGTCCATGGACATGTGACTGAACTGGTAAACCTCACAATCTAAAGGGGTTTTCCCACAAAATAAAGTTTAGCCCTATCCACTGGATAGGACCTAACTCCCTGATCAGTGCTGAGACCCCCACAGATTGCATAAACAATGGAGCCCTCGCCGCTCACTCAGACTAATGGAGCAGATGGCTGAACATGACTGTTTGGCTCAATTAATCTCTATGGAGGTGAGTGATCTTGCCGAGCACAGCGCTCACCAATCTCTGTCAGCTCCATAGAGATTAATGGAGCTGAATGGGCATGCACGGCCATCTGCTCCATTAGTCATTTTTGCAGTCTGTGCGGGTCTCAGCACTGATCATGAAGTTAGGCACTATCTCATGGATACGGCTTAACTTTCGTTTGTTGTAAAACCCCTTTAACTACCATCATGTTTTGTTAAAAATATTGTGGAAAAAGAAGACATCCCCAAAAAACAGACTGCAAATAACTTGCATTATTGTCACTGATAAACCAAGCAGATTCCGAGCAAAAAACGGATATTGTGAGGATAATCCAAAAATGTCAGTCTAAGCTCGGACTAAGGCTCCATTCACACTACTGTATGGGGGACATATGTACAGCTGCAAACTTGCGGCCACACACATGTCCCCATAGATGGCAATGGCCGCACAGAGCAGTAATGGCAGGCTGCTGCTGCTTTTTTGTATCTGGCTGATGTTAAAAATCGGGTGAGCCCCACATCAATATATTAAATTTTGAAGAAATATTCAAGAAAAAAAAATGACGTGGATTCCCCCCAATTTTTAAAACCAGCAAGATACAAAAAGCAGCAGCCTGCCATTACTGAGCTGGGAAAGGACACTGTTAGGGGGCTATTCCAGTGCAACAATAACAGCCTTCAGGTGCTGGTTTGTACCCGGCTCTTCCCGGCACCCCTGGTGGCGGTGGGTACCGGGGTAATTTAATCTGCGTTACTGTAAATTTGGCCAAAACAAAAATGAGCATTTTACAGTAAGTTCAGGCCTTAGGGGGGCAGGGGGGCCCTGCTCGTTGCCCAGGGGGCGGGGGGCCCTTGCTCGTTGCCCGGGGGGGGGGGGGGGCTCGTTGCCCGGTGGGGGGGCAGGCAAACATATATGCCTAATCCCATAAAATACATTGGACGCAGTGGTATCGTTGTTGGTATTAGTTGGTGAGCATAGCAGACACACCTGTCCCGTGCCACGAACCTTCAGATATGACAATGCCTGCACTCTGCATAGGTAGACTATGCAGAGCGCAGGCACGTGGCTGTGCAATCTTGGGAACAAAGCCAAAGCTACTGCGCATGCGGAGTACTCCGGCTTATCGGACAAGGGCGTGCAGCCACGAGGAGCTACGTGCCGATGATGTCAGGTTAGGAGGAGTAAAAAGGTTACTGGGGCGTGGAGTAGCCGCAATGTTTAGCCTCATGTCTGGCTATTCCACGCCCCAGTAGCCGCTTCCAAAAAGGATTGCAAAATATTTATGGAAAGTGAAACCAAACATTAGTATTAGAGACATAAAATAAAATGTACATACCAACATCAAGATTAACCGTGTCATAATCCCCGATCCCTTCAGTTTGATCGGGGTGTATAGTTTGGTTAATCTTCTGCTCCACCCACGACATCCGCATGGCCACACTACGGCCACCACCCGCTGACTCTTTGTGCTTGGCCAGCTTGGCCTTCAGCCTCCTCCTGCAGTCGTACCACTTACTATTCAAAGTGCAATTTTTACCTAGGCCATTGATCCGCACTGTGATCCCCTGCAAAATGTGGTGTTTGGCTGACAGGGGAATTGAATCGGCCAGCCTCCCAAAAAGGTGCTCATAATTTTGGGTAACCTGGAAAAGACAAAAGCCACAAAAAAAAAAAAACCTTCATTAAAAACACTCTGCAACGGTGGGTAAAGAGTAGAACAGAACACCAACAGTATAAATAAGTAAAAAAAATGTCACAATACCTAATCAACCAATATTTCCGTTTCACGTTCCGTGAAACGTGCCTTCTTTGCTCGGCCAGGGTCCTCCTCATCTTCAGCACCAGAGCCCCCAGTATCCATATCCCCGGCAGCTGGTGGTCTGTAATCCCCAGGAGCAGCGGATGGACAGGAGGACGGAGCAGAGGACAGAGCAGCGGACGGAGCAGCGGACGCTGGGGCCACAGATGTTGGCGGGGCTTGCCGATTCGCCGCCTCCATCTCCCGTGCTCTGCGGATGGCATTGTCGTACGCCTGGGGACACTGCTGCCGGAGTAGCTCCAGAAAAATGGCACTGGGAGCATCTGGTGCTGCTGTGGACTGCTCAGGACGCCCAGCCATGATAGATACCAGCTGTGCAATTAGCCTCGCTGTGCACTATTTATGCATAAATTTTGTGGCGCAACTCATGCGCCACATTTATCACGCGTGCGACACAATTAGTGAATGGGCGCATATCCCATTCTAGTCGGAGGGACGCACTTTTTATGCATTCCAATTCGATCTTAGTAAATGTGCCCCATTCTTTCAAAGAATGTGTACATGTATACATATATATTGTATACATATTATATTATTCATATAACTTTTAATAGTATCAAGAAAAAGGGTTTTTTCTAATTTATTATTTACTTTTTTCATTTAGATAAATACATACTTTTAGTGTTGTTGAGGGCATGAGATGAGTCATTACTCAGGGAGTCTCCCTGAGGTACGAGGGCGGTTCAATAAGTACCTGTGTTTGCCGACAGAGGGCGTTCCTGAGGGAGGTTGGTGTTATCATCGTGTGCGGCCATCTATCAAACAACAGCAAAACAAATTGCAGGCCGATTGATTGGTTAGTTTGGATTTGGCAGCCATTTTGAGTAAGACGTGTTCCGTGATTTTCGCTAAGATGGAAAAAGAGCAGTATCTTTCGGTAATTCGCTTTTTGTTTTTGGATAGGAAAAAATGCAAGGAGATAAAAGTTGGGTGCTGTTTATGTGGACACTTCGCCATCTATGACCACAGTTAGATATTGGTTCAACGGATTTAAACGTAGGCGAACATCAGTTTTTGATGAAGAGCGACCAGGACCCCCGGCAGACATGGTTACCGAAGAAATCATTCAAAAAGTCCACGACATGATACTCGCTGATCAACAAACTAAAGTGCGCAAATTAACAGAGGCCGTAGGTGTGCCGACCGGAATGGCAATTAATATTTTACATGATAAGTTGGCGGCCGCATTTGGCGAAAAAGAAGGTGCTGTTTCAAAGATGGATTCTGGCAATGTGTGCAGTTACTGAACTCTATATAAAGTGGATCGTCACGGTGTGGCACACATACCTTTCATTCCTGCCAAAGAAAGGCGTGACTTTCGAATCGCGTCGAAGAGAAAAGTGTTCCTTTGGACGATCCGTAGATTGAGTGACGTCACTCCAACGGAACTGTTTAGCGGGGCTAGCGGGGCTGCTCTGCATTGTTGCTGACTTATTCAAAGTGAACCACTTGTAGGACCTCAGCTATATGTCAATTTCTTGGATGCAGAAACCTCTGTATCATTCAGGTGAATAACAGGAATTTGGACTGGATACAATTAGCATCTGGGAGTTTTCATGCTCCATCACAGGTACTATGTTAGCTATCATTTATATTACTAGGGCAGTGCAGCTGTATTATATATTTTTAATCAACTACTCAAATCTGCCTAAAACAATATGGGGTAATGCTACCTACACAAATCTGAGTAAAACAGTGTGTGATGATGTAAACTACACAAATCTGAGTAAAACAGTGTGTGATGATGTAAACTACACAAATCTGAGTAAATTGGTGATGCAGGATGCAAACTACACAAATCTGAGTAATACAGTGCATGATGATGTAAACTACACATGTGGGCAGAAAACAGAGCGACATGATGCAAACTACACAAATTTGAGTAAATCAATGCATGGTGATGCAAACTACACAAATCAAAGTAATACACAGTGGTATGATGCGAACTACACATATCTGAGTAAATCGGTGCTGCAGGATGCAAACTACACAAATCTGAGTTAGACAGTGCATGATGATGAAAACTACACATGTGGGCATGATATATGTATAAATGTGGTACAGGCAGTCCCCGGATTACATACAAGATAGGGTCTGTAGGTTTGTTCTTAAGTTGAATTTGTATGCAAGTTGGAACTGTATACTTTATAATTGTAAACCCAGCCAAAATTTTTTGGGTCTCTGTCACAATTGTATTTTAAAAATGTTGAGTTGTCATAAGAACCAGGATTAACACTAAAGCTTCATTGCAGACATCATTTATAACTGTTTATTGTAGCTTAGGACTTAAGTACAGTAAATTACCAAAATCCAGAGGTCCGCTTGTAACTAGGGGTCGTCTGTTAGTCATGTGTTCTTAAGTAGGGGACCTCCTGTACTTTGGATGTGTATAAACCATATAACAGAGTATAAATACTAGTGGTATATTTTGAATAATATAGTGAATATATATAAACACACACTTTAGTGTATATATACATACTACTAGAATATATACTAGACTGTATCATGCAGCATGTATATGTAACCCTTAGAATATAGTACATATACTAGTGTGTATATATAATATAGTATATTTTTATATATATACACTATACTTAAATTTATATATAATACTAGTAATTATACTCTGTCATATGGATATGTAATTTGCACCCCATATGTACACATGTAAATTTTACTTACGTCTCCATCATAAGAGACAGAAAATGTTTATTTAAAGATTTATGTAAACTTTACCTACATACATTAGAATTAATTTAGCATAGAAAGGGGCTGGGGAGAGGATTATGGGGGGCATGTTTGGATGGGGGTCTCTTTGGGGCTGACAAGTCCTCTTCAACCTGATAAAAACAGGATGGGGTCCCTACAGCCTGCAGAGGATCCAAGAGGAGAAGACAGAAGTGGTACTTAACCATTCTGTCTTTTCCAGTTCTCATACACGGCATTCAAACAGATCACTGTGAAGAGGACTAGCTGTTGTCTCAATGCAGTGTGCTGATAATGTGGTTAGATTATAAGGGTACAGGTTTATATACATTTTCATTTAGCTTCTGAACATTCACTAGTATCTGATACATAGAAAAGGACAGATGAGAGATGATGAAATCCATACTGTCAGATTGGCTGTGTTTCTCTGTCCCCCGGATAGAGATGTGTCTGCAGCTGTACTCCAGCCTGGCATCAGGAATTGTCTGTGTGTGACCTCGTCCTGGAATGCAAGGGTGGGGGCTAAAGACAGAGAGAAGCTCAGTGTCAGACAGAAGAGTTAGATGTCTGCCGTCCCTAAACTCAGAAGATACAGGGTTAGATCTAGGGGCCACCAAAGTTGTGTACTCCAGGACTGATAGAGACGGGTTGGACTTATATCTGTGAAATGCTGCATTTTTGTTGATAACAGTGAATTAGAGAATGTGTTAATTTTGTTATCCTGAGTACATATAAGAAACTTGTCTTACATAGCGCCTGAGACTGGTAGGATATGTAGAACTGGTTTCTTTCTACTCTACGATCACGGTGTGGTGTTTGCCCACACATAGTACTATTGTCCGCAGCAGAATGGCCTCCTGTAATGATGGCCCTGAAGAAGACCCTCATTGGCACATAAATACAGTTTTTAGCATATTTGGGTATTATGCATCATCTGTCCCTGGGCTGATATGGTTGCTGCATTCACAATTCATTGAGTTGTTTTTATGAAAAGTTATGTATTTATTGCCCCCAAGACAAACCAGTTATTCTGGCCTATTTTATGGCAGTTCTCTAGAGTCTGTAATTAAGGATGAGGCTAATTATAGCCGATGTCATTACCTTCTCAGAGTGATGATCCTGTGTTTTCATCACAGAAGAAGTAGCCTTTTTATGTTGAAAACGGCGATGGCTAGGAGAAATCTTTCATTTATCTTACAGCAACACAGATCAGTTGTTTCCATGAATGTACGCTGTGAGCTAAAATTGAATATAGAAACACAGCTATTATGTTACACTACTAAATGTTGTAGGATGATATTTCTGCATTTTATAGCATGTTGCATTTGCGCAACTTCTTTTTGAACCACGACAGCACCCAACAAGAAAGGCAGGAAACCCAGTCAATAAATGTTGACTCCGCCTTCTACGCCTCATTGTATTTCAGAGACTATATGAGAATTAACGTTTAGATCATATGTTTTTTTTTTTTTTACTACACCCCGTGGACAGAAACAGAAGTGTAGAATCATTAAACCAAAAGAGGCTTCTAGAAAGGGTGGGTACTAAGAGGTACTGCCGTGGTGAAAGGAAATAGTTACTGGTAAGTAATTACTGATTACCGATTTCCCCTCTTACCATGACAGCACCCAACCAAAGAGTATATCAGACAAAAAATTCTAGGGAGGGAAAACAGAATTTAACACCCTCTGCCCAACTGAGAGTCTCTGTGCTCCAGCTACATCTAAAGGTTAGGGGCGCAAAAATGTGTGAGGAGAAGGGCCAGGAGCTGCCTGACAAATCTGGTTACAGAAACCTCTCTAAACTCTGCCCAAGAAGTAAAAACCGATTTAGTAGAGTGGGCTCTAAAGGTACTTGAAGATGTGTGGATTTATAGGCAATGGCTAGCTTGATCCAACAAGAGATTGCAGATGACGAGGCTTTCTTATCCCTATTTCTTTTTCCAAACCAAACAAAAAAACTGCCTAACTTATGCCAACTGGCTAATCTCTGTAAATGTTCAGCACCCTTTGTATATTTAAATTTTCCCTTTCTAATGACAGATTTTCACAGAAGGAAGGTAGCACTATCTCTTTCAGTCCGATCAGGGTAATTTATTAGCAACCTTTGGAAGGAAGGCATAGTCAGTAACTAAAGCTACTCTATCCTCTAGAATTTTAGCATAGATATGAAATGTCTCCTAGCTCATGTAATGGTGGCAAGAAAAAAAAATGTTTTTTTAACGTAAGCATTTTATCAGAAATCTCCTCAATTGGTTCAAACCGGGCCCTAGCCAAGGACTCAAGTACTAAAGATAAATCTGAAGGAGGATCTGTATACCTCTTGATTGGAGTAATTCGAGAGACAGCTCTAATAAACAATCCAAAGATGAGAAGCAAGGGATCTTTCAAGCAGAGACTTAACTTTAAGTGTTGCAAACTTTAATCCCTTTTCTAAGCTTCTTAGATACATCTTGGTACAAGCACAGATACAAACAATACTGTATATACTCGAATATAAGCCGAGGCTCCTAATTTTACCACAAAAACCTGGGAAAACCTATTGACTTGAGTTTAAGCCGAGGATGGGAAATGCACTGGTCACAGCCTCCCCAGTATATAGCCTGCCGGACCCTGCCCCATAGTAACTAGCCAGCCCCCTGCTTCAGTATATAGCCAGCAGCAGGGAAGCCGGAAAGGTGAGTTTTTTTGTTTGTTTTTTAACTCGAGTATAAGCCAAGTTTGGGATTTCAGCACATTTTTTTGTGCTGAAAAACTAGGCTTATACTCGAGTATATATGGAATTGTTTTTCTACTTTTTAAAATAAAATAAAAAATTACTGTATGTTTAAACCTTCTAGGATACTTGAAGCCAAGAGGGTCTGATGGAGCCTAACATATATGGGGATTTTCCTATTGATCTATAATAGTGTGCCACTCACGATGTTAGCGATGGGTGTTTGCTGCATTATACAGCAAACACCCAGGTTGTATGAATAGTGATCAGCCCATGAGCCCTTTTCATGCACCTCTTGTAGCACCATGACGTTGGGGAACGTCATGGTGCGGCAAGTGGTTAAAGGGAATCCACCACCAGGATCTCTGTTTCTATGCAAAGGAGACAGAGGGGGAAAAAAAGGCATCGTCCACAGTCTCCAGTAGGCGGGTGGTAGAAAATGGAGGGAGAGGCTGGCAGTGTAGGTTTCTCCTTGTGGCAGCCTCGATGTAGTTATGGGATCCCCGAAGTTGGTGAGGGGGGGCAACCTTGATGGTAGACTTCCTGGTACAGAGATCACTTCAAGGCAATGTTGGTAAAGCACATAACTTACAGTTCTTTATTTGGGAAATGGCAACAGTCACAACTTCAGCAACTGGAGATAGCTGGTTGGATCTGGTTCCTCAGGAAACTTCTCACAGCCTCACAAGGTGGCTTCAGGCTTGGTAGATAATCGGCTACTTCAGCAGCAAGGTAGGGCAGACTCCTAAGGGAGTCTAAGCATGCCACAAACCCCCGTGCTTCTTGTTCGGTCCTCCCTCTTGGGGAGGGCTCTCTCCAGCAAAAGACCTTGCTCACACAGGGTTTTATAAACTCCCCTTGTGAGGTAGCAAGCACTCGCATCCAACCAGCTTTCTCTTGGCATTACAATTGTTATAACTAGAGATGAGCGAGTATACTCGCCCGAGATTGATGCTCGTTCGAGCATCAGAGTACTCAAAACGCCTCGTTGCTCGGACAAGTATCTCGCCGGCTTGAGATTGAGCATTTACTTAACGAAACACAGTGAAGAACAGTGAAGAATTCAATTAAAACAGTGAACACAGGATCATTTAAGTGAAGAACACATTGCCTCGACCGAGCATCAAGCTCGGACGAGCATGTTCGCTCATCTCTATTCTTAACCCCTAAAGGACCAAGCAACTTTAGGGATTCTGGACCATTTTGGTTTAGTGTTTTTAGTTTTTTCTTTGTAGGCCGTTCACTGTACCATAAAAATAATATGTTATCTTTATTCTATAGGTCACCACGATTACAGCACGATTATACCCAATTTATATACCTTTCTTATGCTGCCTTGTTTTACAGAATATAAAGCTCAATTGTTAAGAAATTTACTTGTTTTTGCATTGCCATGTTCTAAAAGGAACAACATTTTATTTTATTTTTTTTATACAGAGCTGTTTTAGGGCTTTTATTTTAGTGGGACAAGCTGTACTTTTTATTGGTATCATGTCAAGGTAAATGTTACTTTTTGATCACTTTTTATCCTTTTTTTATGGTTGAATGTGGAAATATAGTATTTTCTGAGGGTTCTTTGAAAAATATTTTTGACAGCGTTCAGTATCAATCTCATTTTATTCTATCGGTTGTTACGGACATGCTGTGGTGATTTTCACTTTTTTAATGTAAAATTAGATTTTTATATGTGATGGGGCATTAGGGGCCCATTTTATTATTTTTTTTATTTACACTTTTTTTAAAACAATTTTTTCACTGTTTTACTTTGTCCCAGGGTGGCACATGAACAAGTAATCATACTAATGTATTGCAGCATATTACATAGTCAGCCTATGAATTCTGCACGATCTCTCAGGCACCTATTGCCGGCAGTCCTGGGCACCTTCCATGGCTTGCATGGAGGATACCGACCCGCCGGAAGAGTACCCAGGTCTGCTCCATAGTTGCCGCAGTCACTATGACCTCGGTGACAATGCGGTTAAGCAGCCGGGATTGCAAGCCTTGCTGTCACATACAGTGGAGCTACTGCAGCGACTGAGCCCAGGCAATCGCGGAGACGTTCATGTACCTTGGGATGAAGCATTTGTTATTTCTAAGTTATTTCAAATTTTGCTCGCCTTAGCAGAAAATGCTGTGGACATACAATGTAATGAAGAATTAAAATGCTACCGGCCCTTTAATCAGTCCGTTAATTTCCTCCATGTAAGGGAAGACACAGGACAGAAGATGTGCGCATGCCATCACCTAAGAAAGAGTTGTCATTGAGTTACATAGGTGCGGCTTTGTCTTTGAAGGGAACCTGTTATGAGGAAGGTCATTTAAATGTTGACAGGTTTCCATAGTCTCTAGCATGTTGATTTGAAAATGCCTCATAGATCCAGGGGTTGTAAGACAATTGTGGGAATGAGATTTTACTAGACCAGTTGCTTAAAATACAGCCGCTCCAAGGAACCAGAGAGACCATTTATAGCAGAGCTTTGTATTTGAGAGACATCAATACTTAGATATGATTATGGCCCCCAAAATTTCAAATCATCTACTGGTGCAGATAGGTTTTTAATTTCTGTTGTTGAAGAAGTCAAATTTAATACTGGTATTGGAGGGATGGCAGCATAATTTATTTCAATCTTAATGCATTTTTAGTGGCAAAAAAAGCCATACAAGTATTACATCTGGGAAGAGAAAATAGTTTTTCATGCTCAGTTCATGAAAATGTATTTTATTCACCTACTAAACTTTATACTAAATTAAGATGTATGACCTTCTGTATTGTTTTGAGAAATAACAAGCAACATAATGATATATTCAACACAGCGAATGATACAAAGAAAAGTCTCCGTCATCTGCTTCTCAGTGCATAAACAAGCTCACACCTAGAATCCTTCAAAACTGGACCACCACCTTGCAGGCACATTAAGGATTCAAAAGTTTTTCTTTATTGAGTAATCCAATAAATAGACATCATACGGCAACAGTGTGAGAAACAAGAAATAACATAACAATATGTTATTGTGAAATATTTCTTTACCCGTGGTAATTAATGAATAATAAATGAGAACAGGTAGTGGTAGAAATCAGGCAGCTTATGTCTCAAAATGGAGGGTAAAGTTTGGTTAGGTCCTAGGAATTAATCAAAACAAAAGAAAAGATACCTATACCCCAATGAAAGTGCAAAATAGACAACTAAAGTATAAATGCTAAATCTTTATGAGTACATCAATGAAAGTGATGACTGCAACACAAGGGTCGCAGCAACAACCTGGGGTTAGTAGCAGTGCCGTATCTTGATGATGGGCCCCATTGCAAAGTTTGTGCAGACCCCCGCCTATAATGTATGGGTTATAGAATTAGGCTTTTCATATGGGAAAGTGACACCTTTTGGGCCCCCTAAGCCCTTTGTGCCCGGTTGCGACCTCTCCCTCTGCACCTCCTCACGTTACGGGTTAGTAACCAATGGAGTGCAAACGTCTTCCAGTGTAACAAACACAGAGTGCAATGTAATAAGTCACTCTTCAATTTGCAGGTAATATAGTGTAACCACAATACCATATCCATGGGCAGGGGCAAATATAGCGGGGGTCAATGTGACCAAGGAACCACCCCAATGTGTGTTCTGGTGTCTGGAAGTGCTCTTTCAGAATTTAACAGCCTGTGATTCTGCAGGATTCACAGCCTGTGAATCTGCAGGGTTCTGATAACACTTCCCTCCTGGCTTATTAGCATAATTTTAAAAGTTGATTTTTAGAAACTAGGAGTCCGTGGATAGCAAAGATAAAAGATAAAAAGATCATCACAGTAACGATGCCTGGATCTATGAGTAAGTGTCATCAGTAATCAGTAATCTGTGGAATAATTCTATTTCTGGATATTATTTGACATGTGGTCTTAACTTTCAAGCAGATGTACCTTAAACACCCCTCACCGGGACTTAGTCTGTTTCCTGGCAGGAGGAAGCCAGTCATCACCATTGTTGGTGGTCATTGTTTCTGGTATCAAGGGAACAGAGGGTGATAGAGGAGCAGGCGGGTGATACAAGAAAATGGAGAGAGAGGCTGGCAGAGTATGTTATTCCCTGGGGCAGCCCCGATGTTGTAATGGGATTCCTGGTGTTGGTAAGAGGGGCTCCCTTGATAGTAGACAGCCTGGCACAGGGATCACTCAGAGAGAACATTGGTAAAGCATATATCTTACAGTTCTTTATTTCAACTTTAGCAACTGGATGGAGATGGAGCTAGTTGGATCTGCCTCCTCAGGAAGGTTCTCACCACCTGGCAAGGTGGCTTCAGGCTTGGTAGATAATTGACTGCTTCAGCAGCAGGGTAAAGCAGATTCCTGGTGGTGGAGCTGCAGGGGCCTCATGGCTGCATACCATGTGCTGTAAAGTGCTGTGCTCTCCCCTCAGGGGAAAGAGAGCAGAACCTTTCACACCCAAGGTTTATATTATCTTGGGGAGTGTCCAGCTCAGGTGTCCCATCCAACCAGCTCTCTCTTTGCATTACATATGTTATAACACATCTCATTGGTCAACAATATTAGTATTCCTTCACAGGCAGAGAATTAACAGCTGCATTACCATTATCCAGCACTTGAGACCCTCAGTGAGGGTCTGGTGGAGATCTAGCTGTTTTGGCTCAAATGCTGCTTATTCTGCCTCCCCCTTCTCCATAGACTTGGAGAAAAATCGGAAACCCCTTTGATCATAAATACAGTGGGTGCCAAGAAACCCGATATTGTACACTGGTGTATGCACACTACTTCTGGGGCCGGCCATTGGAGTATGGTACTCTGCTATCATTCCCATGGACAGTAAATGAAGTGGCTCATCACATACTGTGAACCCCTATGCTATTCAAAAAGAAGCCTTTTGTGATTTACTACTTGTTTCTGCTAGAATGCTCCTCTTTAAAGACTAAACAGAAACCTTTTCTGGTTTGGGTATCTGACCCAAAATAGATAGATAGAACAAAAGATTACCGTAGTTGTATTTTCCTTTGTTGTGCTCTTGATTATCCTTATTGAATATACATAGACATCACTCAACATTATGTGCCCAAGATACATAAAAATGGCCCTTCCTAAGTGACTCATTAAATAATCATCAGACTTGTTAACATCAGCCTGTTTATGATGAAGTGAAAGGGTTACAACCATATGGTGCCAAATGAAAGGCAGGAAGCGTCTCTGAACCAAATCAATTATTAAATGGGCAAAACCCAGAGCACCACCCGCTACCTCCTTACACCGCGCTGAACATTATGGCGCATCAGCAGAAATCAGCAAAAGAGGGGAGGAAGAAAAGAGACTTTAATGTAGAGTGCTGTCACATGAGTTCATCCCTTCCAGGCTAAATGTACATTAAGAGTAAACAGGTTGTAAATATTGTATAGCATAAGCCATATGTATGAGAGAGAAGAACATTGCAATGCTGAGCCATTATTTCTGACGTTCAGACACCAACTATATCCAATGTTCCAGTCCACTGCTCCCGTACTGATCTCTGTCTCGGAGAGTTCACAGCCTTGTATTTCTCAGACAGCTGGATTGGGGAGGTAGAGTTTGATGGACTAGTCTCTGCCCTTATGTTACACGGAGGCCCCAGCCCAATTTTTATAGTAGGAACATCTTCAAAGAATCTCACATTAAAATACTTCCAGATATTGTGCAGTTTTGTTGTAATCATATAATTTATTTCATAACTATGTTTTTGTGCATCTGCACTTGTGTAGATAATTCTCTGATATAAAAGTGTAAGGTACAGAAAAGGCTTCGCTAAGATCAGATAAGGGTCCTGTGCGCTACTGGCACCGCCTGACCAGGTTATAAGTACAGGTAATGGGAAAAGGAAGTCATAGAGATTATCCCCTAGGTATCATCTGAACAACATGAATTATTTCTTCCTCAAAATACAGAGCGACTTAAAATGTTGTCACAATTTTGTCTGAACTGTCAAATTGTGGGAAATGCTCCCAGAGGATTTAGTGAGAAGCGAATAAGCTTGTGAACCACAAGAAACAGAGAGAGGGGGCTTAACAAAGTTAAGGTGTCCCACCTTTTTTGTTCTACTTTGCCGTGATACAGAAATGCCATTTATAAGGTGGGCACCGTCCCTTATACCGATAATACACATGAAAGCTGTCACCACTAAACAACCAGCTCAGGTTAGATATGAAATATCCCTCGTATTAACCCCCAATTTTATGTTTTCCTATACAACATTCCAGCAACGTCATATGCAAATGAGAAGAACAGAGTCACTTTTTCCTGAGATAAATCATTTTAGACGCTCACATTTTCCAACCTATCGGACTATATATTTGTTTATTATTAATGGCCATTGCAAACAATCATTCATGTAGAATTTTTCAGCATTCTGGTTAATGCATAGTAAACGCAATGTTAACACACGTGGTTTATGTTGCACATTGTAAACACAAATGTTAACTGCAATGAAATAAGGCAAATCACCTATCCTCAGCTGTTGTAATTGATTTCAAAATGCATTGAAAACGCAATCAAACTGCTACGTGTGACCTCACCCTTCAAAATAACCAAGACATTTTAAAAATTTAGCCGGAAGCTCCCATCTGACACCATCTCCCAGCACTTACAATGCTGATAGATAGGGACGGATGGGAGGAGCCGGACACATCGCGGACCACAAGCTCCCTGTGCGCAGCTTCTGTGCCCTGTAAACAGACAGGGGCACGGATCAGATGGATCGCACCGCGGGATAACGGTAGCGCCGGACGAGGTAAGCACAGATTTGTTATTTTTAAATCGCCCGCCCCAGCCCGGCCATAAGCAAATTTGTATACCCGGATAACTCCTTTAATGGTGTAAAGGAGAAAATATTCACAATTCCTAGTGGTTCACAAGGAATCACAATTATTTGAGGACTTATACACCAGAATGTCATGATAAATGTCCCTCGTAGACTTAACAAAAATCTAAAAATTATATTTACAGCCATTGCTTCCTCTTTTGAAACATTGGAATATTTGGCTCACATAAACCATTCAGCAATTCCTGAGGTTAGGCACAAAGGTGAACAATAGGCTCTTATACAGTATGACTCGTCCTTGAATGGCAAGTTATTTATGTGCTCCCTCTGAGCTCGTCCCAATTATTACCATTTCTTCTCCATCCCAGGTTGTTATCTTTGAATATGAATGATATTCCCCAAAGATCCCCAACACATCTAAACTCATGGTCACGGATGGATTGTATTAATAAAGGACAGAAGATCCTCCCATTGTTGCTTTTAATGAAAGAGAGATTTTTTTACACATTTTTTACACTTGCAGAACAAGGACAAATGTTGAAGCCAGATATTACAGAACTATTTGTACTGAAGCAGAAACTGTTTGTTCTTATAGCTGCCCTAAAAATGATAAATGCACAGAAAGTCAGGCTGAGGCTGGACTCACATCTCGTTTTTTGTATACGCTGGGAAAGCTCCCGATGTATATGCTGAGTGTACACATTGACATGTACTGGGAGACGGAGGCATAGTTGACCAGAATTTTCCAAATTTCTAAACTGTTGCCTCCTGCTGAGTGTCAAAATGCGCTCCTCTATGGGGAGCGGATGCAGTGTGTTGCATCACGGAGACCCGGTGATGTCATTGTCCATATAAGGACAGTGACATCGCTGGGGAAGCACCCCTGTACATCTCCGGCTGTTGTATATGTGCAGGGTTACCCAGGCGACTGTATAAGCATACAGTGGGATACATCTGTTCCATACATTTTAAGGACATGATGGAATCCTCCCCGACAT
This sequence comes from Engystomops pustulosus, assembly GCA_019512145.1. Lineage (NCBI taxonomy): Eukaryota > Metazoa > Chordata > Amphibia > Anura > Leptodactylidae > Engystomops > Engystomops pustulosus. The sequence goes on along the minus strand of CM033641.1, from coordinate 41,567,548 downwards.
GTCCTTACAATATATGGAATGAAACGTGATGTGAACCCTGCCTTAGTTCACACTACCTTCAGAATTTTTTGCATAAGGGATGACTGCCTAAAGGGACATAACGCATGACATAAAACTTACATTGATGTCAATGGGGCTATTATCTGATACGTTAAACCTCTGTTCTTTACTCTTTTTTTAACAGAGGTAAGGAACAGGGGATTGAAGTAATGTAGTGTTAAGTGAGTCTCACATGTTCAATAGCATGTGGAACTCATTGGAGCACATTTACTAAGGACTTTGTGCAGCACTTTTGTCGGACCGTGCACGTTCTTCTAGGCTAAAACGTCTTGCACAGGTATTTAAGAAGTGTCTTCGCCGCTATTGTTTTGCACACAAACCTTTTGTGGCGCAGCTGCGCTAGCCATGAAGCGACACAAATTAGGGGGCGTGTCATCGGTCGGTCCTGATTCGGACCAAACCCCGTATTTAACTTATGTTGCACGCTGTGGGGCAGATTTATCAAGCAGTCTGAAAGTCAGAATATTTCCAATTGCCCATGGCAACCAAACACAGCTCCCCTTTAAAATATTCATGAGCACTGGTGAAATGAAAGCTGAGCTGTGATTGGTTGCCATGGGCAACTGGAAATATTCTGACTTTCAGACTGCTTGATAAATCTGCCCCTATGTGTTAAAGGTGCACCACAAAAAAGATGGTGAACTCTGTCCGGCCAGTGCGGGCAAAGCGACACATTTATGCGCACAATCTTAGTGAATCGCCGCACCCAGCATTATACACGGAAATAGCACTTCTAAGTAAATGTGCCCCATTGTATTCAGTGGGTGCTATTCCTTCTGATTAAAAAGTTATTAACAATACATTTTCCAACCCCCTATCATTACTTTCCTAACATCAATAAAATATATGCTAGTAGATGATCTAAAATTTAATTGTTGTTGGCCCATCTTTGGTATCGATAAGAAATTGTTGAGAAACTATCAGCACCCTCACTGGGGGATAGTGAATAGGGCGAAGCTGGAATTCCAAAACTACTAACATTTTGGGCTTTTTCACATTGGCGTTTTTTTCACGGCCGTGGTTAAGTTATTTCTCACAAAGCCATTGATTTCTACGTGTTTTTTCGCATTGGCTTGTATTTTCATTGATCTATTGTCCGTGGAAAAAATTATGAAACATCCTTTTTTGGCTTTGAGGGTGTAAAACCAGGTGTGCTGTTTTCAAAGCAATCTTAAACCTTCAGGTTTTTTTTTTTTTTTGCAGACACGGAGAAACTGATGCATAACAAAGACAAAATGGAAGAAAACAAAGACACAACGGAGACAAAACACAATGGGGCAAATTTACTTACCCGGTCCATTCGCGTTCCAGCGGCGGCTTCTCCGCTCTGGATTCGGGTCCGGCCGGGATTTAATAAGGTAGTTCTTCCGCCGTCCACCAGGTGGCGCTGCTGCGCTGAAAGTAAACTCATCGCGCCGGAATGCACCGAGCTGGACCAGGTGAAGGTAAGCGGTCCTTATGCGACACATTTTCGGTTTTTAAATGCGGCGGTTTTTCCGAATACGTCGGGTTTTCGTTCGGCCACGCCCCCCGATTTCCGTCGCGCGCATGCCAGCGCCGATGCGCCACAATCCGATCGCGTGCGCCAAAATCCCGGGGCAATTTAAGTACACGCGGCGCTAAACGGAAATATTCGGGTAACACGTCGGGAAAACGCGAATCGGGCCCTTAATAAATGACCCCCAATGGATGGGCAACTGAAGCTGAACATCAACGCCAATGTGAAAGAGCCATTAGTCAGACCTATAAAAAAAACCTCCTCAATTCCATCTCAAAAAATCTCAATTCCAAGCAGCTGATTGGGGTGGGGATATTGATGGCTAATGCCAGGGCCTCTTTTCATTACAATAATGTACATTTATGTATCCATAAATGCATTATTTGTCTCTCATGGTTGCTTTGGAGAGAATGCAGAGTAAGGAATTCTGCAGAGATTAGGTTTTCTATTTAGGTTTTTTATGCTTATTCAGCATCTTCCAAATGTTCACAATTGTGTTACTTATTTCTGTACTTGCAGTATGTAAGGGGGGTTTATAATTGGTAATAAACCTCTATAGACCTCATGTAAACATGACAAAGACAGGGAGGTTAGTATAGAATAGGATTATAAGACTTACTCAAACACTATACTTAAAATATAAATAACAAAACTCAGATCACAGAGTGAATGGATAAATATTTGGCCACAGCCTTTATTTATTACCTTACAAAACTTTGTAAAACTTTAAAGATGGAAAACTTTCATTAAAACCTCAGATAGCAAATAATAGATTCAGCCATAAGCTCCAACCACTTTATTTCATAAAAGGCAATCAAGCCCATGACAGAACAAGAACTCATTATATAAAACAGGGCCGGGGGGGCCAACGACATGGTCCAGATGTCCGGCATTTCCAAGGAAAATAAGGTCAGTGAGCAAACACATACAGGAGTGTTTAAAGGAAAACCCCGAGCATGTGACACAACAAAGATAGCCAATTACTCCCTCTTACTGAGGGACAGAGTAAGACCTTCCCCAGCGACAGGCGTCAATTGGTCCCGTAGTCCTACCAATCAATTTTATTACTGACCTGACTAAATTCTAGCCAGGGTGGCAACAGCATTTAGGTGGGTAGAAAATTCCTGCCTAAAACTTTCTTAAGTAAAATATAGATGTCTAGAATCTCATGAGGAACAGTCCTTATGGTGTGATCTCCGTACATTCTACTGCCAGGAGACCTTTAGACTAGTTTGCTGCCTGGAGAAATACACGGGTGAAATTTTCCCCCCTTCTTCTCTAAGTTTGAGATGAGGACAACGCACAGATGGAATATAAAGCTGCCAAAATCTTTCACCCCCTACTGTACAATTAGTAAATAGGGCTGCTTGAGGGAAAGTTCTCACCTCGTGGATGGTGAACCCCTGCCAACTGCTTATTCATTGATGTTGTTTATTCTGTGTACTTTGTATTCTGTATTACTTAGGCATGTGCTAGAATTGCTATAGAATTAGATAAATAAACATGTACATATATATATATATCAATGTTGTTATCTATTTTCATAAAGGTATCTTTACTTTCACAAATCTTTGCATTCTTGGGTAGGTTCTGGATGTTGTATCCTGTATAATTTTCTCAAAACTAAATGGTTTGAATTTATGTGTTACCTTTACAATAGTACAACTCATTCATTAGTGGGTAGAATGTCATGTGTCTAATGTAGAATAATAGTTGTCACACACAGACTTTCCCCGTTCAGTTGCTCTGAATAAGAAGCCTAAGATTCTGGCACAGTGCACAGAAAGGGAAGCTGTTGTTTTCTGTTACAAGGTGACCTTGTATTAAATGAAGCAAGTTTCACATTGGATCCATGGACCATTGATTCTGTGCCCACCACTCTTGGATGACATCGTAATAGATAGAGGAAGTCATGGCTCATTGACTCAATCCAACCCTCCCAGCACAGCAGGAAAAACCTAACAGGTGTAAATAGAGTCCTGATATACATCAGATCTTTTCCACTAAGACAATAACGTTGGGATCTTATATACCATAAGTAGTAATCCTAAAATAAGGACATATGTATAAAACATCTGAAAAAGCCAAGCGATCAAACCATGAAAAGTTAAATTGTGGCGCCTTCTAATAGTTAAAGAAATTAGTATTAAAGTCTCAGAACCCCCGGCCGTCTAGAATATATATTTTTCCTGGTTTAGCTAAATGAATCACATTTTAGTTTGTGCACTCCTAATTCTTCTGGAATTCATGCTGAAGCAACTTTAATCACAGGTCGCTTCTGCCTAAAGTAATACATGAAATAAATTCCCTGCCCCATCCCCAGTTCTGAGACGAAGACTGTGCACAGATGGAATATAAAGCTGCCAAAATCCATCCCGCCAATAATTAGTGAATGGTACCGCAGGAGGTGATTTACTCACCTTGCCTCATGGATGGTGAACCCCTGCCAACTGCTCTTGAAATGATGTAGTTTATTTTGTGTAGATTACTTTGGCATGTGCTAGTACTATAGAATAATATGGAATAATGATAAATAAATCTGTATATTTCTATGTAAGTTTTTTAGTTTTCAACCACTTAGTTTATCAAGGGGTTAGCAAGTGCTTTAGTCTTGGATTAGTACATAAAAAAGAACAGGTGTAAATATGTGGATTATTCTTTTTCTTTAAAGGGAATGTCATTTTATTGAGCGGGGGGTGTGGATGAGAGGAAGAATGCATAAAGAGACTGAGATATAGGCACACAGGTTGCGGTAGCTCCCCCCCCCCCCCCAACACACACACACTCACCCCCACTGCAGCCATAAACTTTATTGAAATGTTGCAGATTGTCTGCAGTTGTTGACTATAGTTTATTTTTTATGGTTCTTAAATTCACCTCTTTTAGGCTGCATCAAGAACATACAGGACATGTCCACTAGGAGATTTCCTAAAAGGACCTTCTGTAATATACTATATACTATAAATACTGCTACTATACTGCATATACTGCTACCATACTATACTCTAGATACTGCAATTATACGATACTGCTACTATACCACACTCACCGGCCACTTTATTAGGTACACCTGTCCAACTGCTCGTTAACACTTAATTTCTAGTCAGCCAATCACATGGCGGCAACTCAGTGCATTTAGGCATGTAGACAATATTTACATGGGTTTAATAATGTTTGTATACATTTACAAAAATTTAAACCTCCTGTACTAAAAAAAAAAGGTCATTTTGCCATCTTCTGGTGCGAATTTTTTGGGCGCTTTTTCATACTTTAGTGTACAGAGCTGTTTGTGGCGTAATTTTTTGTGATCTGAGATGACCCTTTCAGTGCTACCATTTTGAGGACTGTACACCCATTTGACCACTTTTCATAACATTTTATTACATGTTGCAAAATGGCAAAAAAGTAGCATTGTGGGAGATGGTTTGTAGGACAAAGTGGTTGTTGTGGGGTGGATGCACAGGTGGATTTGGGATCACCCATATGAGAGCTGTCCGTGGCCACATATACACATGTGTTCTCTGTGTGTGAGCAGCCCCAGCAGCTCCCGACCTCTTATCTTCTCTTCTCTGCTGCTGCTGCTGGCTCCGTTCTGTGAGCTGCCTCACTCTGTTCTCTTCCCACTTCCCGGGCTGAAGAGGAGGAGGGGCGGGCACTGAGCTTCAGGACAGAGCCGGAGCTCCGACTTTGATGAGAATGGGGAGATGGTACGCGTGCCTGCAGAGAGGGCTCTGCGTGCCCTCTCTGGCACACGTGCCATAGGTTCGCCACCGCTGCTCTATGGCATGAAGAGGGATTTAGTTTCACAACACCAGAATTAACCCTTGCCATTGGCAGGAAGTGCAATAAACTTCTCCATGATGCAAGTTTTTTTTGTCTTCTGTGAACTTCTGGATGGCTGACAGATTAAAATTATTTTAGACAACTGAAGTCCAGATAAATTCCCAGAAAGGCCTTTGATTTTGAAGGGATAAAGGAGGATGTGTTTAAATTTATTAACCAGTCCAGTTGAGGATTTTCTGAACTCTGATCAGCTATTCTTTTACTGGAGTAAAACATCCTCCAGTTGCATTTATCTAGTAAGAAGCTACCAGTTTTGTGAATACACTAGGCGCCACTGCAATCCCGAAAGAAAGAACTCTGAATTTCTATTGTTTTACAAAACCTTTTAGGTACACCACTACCTTTAGATATTTTTAACGGCATGTGAATGGGTACATGACAATCAGCATTGGATAGTTCTATCAATGCCATCTTTCTATCACAAGGTGTTTGCGCAGGGGTTTGTCCATGAGAGAAAGTTCTCAAATTTTAATATAGTTTACATAATAAAGATAAAATTTTTAACCCCCTACTTTACAATTTTACTCAGTTTCATTGCTGTTTTTGCTCCTATCGCTCAGTGATGGTCAGTGTAAGATTCCAGAGTGTGGGCTGGGACTCTCTAAGCAGACACTTTGTGATTCCTCTGTGCTGTGACATGCTGTGTGCTGAAAGTGTGCTCATTATCAGGGTATAGGGTTTATCTACACTTTTATTCAGCCTCTGAACATTCTACTAGATCAGAGATGATGAGATCTCAACTGTTCTAACACCCCCAAATTCCCCAATCAATAAAACACAGACTCAGCTCTGCTGTATGCCTCCCTCCTGTATAAAGATTTATCTGTACCTTGTAGTGCAAGTCTGCACCCTGCTGCTAAGTAGAGAATGTTAAATATACTCAGGATAACAAGAAAAAAAAATACAAACTCAAGCTTTTTTTTTCATATTGAAAAAGGTTGAGTAGAACCATTGCCCCCTTTCATGTAGAGGCACTTCCAGCAATAACCCTACTTCCATAGCCTGCTAAACTAACCTACAAGGTGATTTTTAAACGAGGTGGGGAGAAAAGAATTTTAACTTTAGACCTTCCTGGAACCAAATTGCTGGCTGATATCTGCTCTCTGCTGGATAAAAATGGGAAAGCTCGCTTCCCACCAGAAATCTTGTCCATTGTTGCATGGGCTAAATAAACCCAAAACCTTTAGATTTTCTAGTACCTTTCCAGTTGCCCGCCTCTTTTGTCCATACTTTTCTGACCTGGATTAAATTTTCTAGGGGCATGAAAAGTTGTGAGGTGATGTTCTGCTAAAGCCTAACAGAGAAGAGGTTAAAGGATTTGTCATGCGATTGCATTATTGCCGAGCACTCGATACAGCAACAGTACCAGACAAACTGAAGTAGTCAGATGGGAGCACCTGCTTCTAAACCAACAGGGGCACAATACTGATGGGTGGCGACGTGGGAGAACGGTAGGAGCAGAGAAGGTAAAGCTTAAGGTTTTTTTTGTTTGTTGGTTTTTACAGATCCACCCCCCCCCCTTCCAGCCCAGTTACATAGTTTTTACAAAGCCTGATCTACACAATCCCGATGGAGATTCATGGAGTTAAGAACTGCAGACATAATGACCAGACATAAACATACTGTTAAGAATAAATCTATATTTTTACAATCTGTACACTTTTATTAACACACATACAAAAATTTTAAATAACTTTGGAAGCAGTGAGTTACACAATCTGCTCGCTTACATAAAAATGAAAATTCAACAGCATTGGCACAAAAATAATCCACATTTGAAAAAGATCCTTTTGTAATATGCAAACATAAATAAATCATAGGCACTAGTTATTATATCCACACGTCTCTCATGAAGTACAAAAAGCAAACCCATTTCCTGATTCAGAAAAGTAGAACAGGCAGGTCCCGTATCAAGAGTCTATAAACAGAGGTACCAGTTCCATGTACGTAGGGATGAATGTCAGCCAAGCGGCAAATTGCAGAGAACTGATGAATACCACTTGTCAAAATAGGGACAGCAATATTGCAACTACAGTACTATAAACTGCCCCCCCCCCTCATACAAACATAAAAGGGCTCATGTCAAAACTGTAGTCAAGTAGGTAACCAAATATATTTGGGTGCATTTGTCCCACTAAGTCCTTGAAAGGTCTTCCTGTATTTGTATATGGCAGACTTAGATGTCATTTTGCATAGATAATTTAATAAATAACTAATTAACAACTATGGTCCTAACACTATGTCATTGTACTACAGTGCATCACTTTCTAATGGCTTGAACAGGGAACTGCAGTACCATTCATGGCCACTACACAGCGTATGAAGCTGTGCCCTTTAAGGTGGCCGTGGATCTGATCAGCTGATCAGGAAGGGTGCAAAGAGCCAGACCCCCAAAAGATGTCATTTTGATAACTAGTCCTAAAAGATAAGTTATCAATATAAAAGTCCCCATGTGAAGAGAGACGGAGAGATTTAGAATTCTGCATTAAAAAACAGAACTTATCCATAAACATAATTTTATGAAGTTTTCATAAAGTTAAACCAACTGTGTGATAAAAGCAAAGAAGTAGAAGCTTTATTATATGCTCATCTTTACCTTATCTACAATGTTTATAGGAGGAACATTCTCGTATCTACTTCTATTCCTTGCCTTATCCCATATATGACATTGTCATTGCCAGCGTGCCACTAATACCTCTTGAATACCCGAAATCTTGAATGTTTTTGTGTACTTTATATGTAAATTGATCTTCATGCCTACACTGGCAAGAAAACTGGTGTTTCCTAGACCACCCTTGAGTTGTAACCGCTGGCGTCAGCTGTATAGCAATCTGTCATCATTGACGTCCGAGGTATTTACTCTGCATGAGGTGTAAGCAAGTCTTTACATGCATACACTGTCAGATTTTGTTGGTTCCTCTGTTGGCTGAAGGCAAGGGATGCGATAGGTTTCCCCGTATTGAAAAGGGGTTTTCCTGCTTTCAGAAATTCTCACCTGACCATAGGTCCATCGTTTTGATCAGTAGGTTAAACATTCGCATGCACAGACTTGGCCAGACTTGAAGATGCTATGCTGCTTGATGTTTAGAGTTGCATCTAAGAATTGGGTTTTACATAAGGAAGTATGTCCTTAAAGTTTTATTGAAAGCACAGACCATGCTGATCCCCTCAAGCATGTGGGTCCAGGAGGTCAAAGGGAAAACACAAAGCTATATTGACTAAAACGTACTATTGTTGATGGCAACCTGGATTTCTGAGGTGGGCAAGTAACCTATAATACTGTAATACACAGGGGCTTCCGGTTCTGGGGTGGTTTACATTAATGATTAATTGTGCACCTATAAAAGGGGTTTTCTGATATAATACACACCCCTATTCGGCCACCTTCTAGCTAGTGTTTTCTTCACTGTATAGGGTAACCCAATTCACTGTGCTCGTTGTGGTTTCTGATAGTTGGCACACGTGGTTTTAGAAAACACAAGCGGGAGCCTCTATAAAGGTTGAACACAACACAAATTGCTATGCAAGTACCTTCCATGCTTTACCAGGGTCTGTCGTGACCACATAGCGGTGGATATGGGGATATCAGGCTGATAGATGTGGCCATGTTCCACCAACCCTTAGTCGGAACTGTGTCCAGCTTTGCTGGTATAAACTCCTATATCCTAACAATTTTATTTAGTAATACGATGTACTCCAAGATTTATACCTAATCTATACCTATGTGGAATGGGTTGTGCCAGGGAACTCTACTTCATCCCCTACCTAGCAAATGTAAAATAACAAAAAAAGAGAAGAGGAATAAAAAAGATTTAATTCGTTTTGAAGTGAAAATAATATTTATTAGTAACAATATGATATATAAAAAACAATGATGAATAAAAAGGATGGCTACAGGAGAGACCAAAGTTCACAAAGACCAGGACATATGATGTACCGGAGTAAGTGATAAGTAGTGAGGGGGCATGCTGTATAACAAGTACTAATATGAGTTACGCATTGTGTGTGCCCAACAGCGGATTGTACTAGTATATACCACATGGTATTGTAATGTTACCGCTGTCACCGTTTGCACACACAATGCTGTAACTCACTAGTGAGCTTGTTTTATCAGCATGCCCTCAACTACTTAGCACTTACCACGGTATACATTATTGCTGGACCAGGGCAATACAGTACGCAGGAGACACATGGGGCGAGTTTATTAGTCATTCATAGAATTCTCACATTAACGCACCAAACACCAAATGAAACAGCTGTGCACCACATTATACATTTCTGTGTGTGTGTTTAACAGAAATCTTTATCTTGAAATACATAAATGTGACACAAACATTTTGGCAAAGGTGGCCATCAGTAGGTGGAAAAAAGGGTTGTGAAAAGTTGTCCACGGACCCACAATCCAATGATACATTTACAACTGGTTGATGTTGGGACTTGGATTAGTAAAGAATGTGCTTTCCCGGGGTATTTGTACCAAATGCAGGACAATACAGAATTAAATTCTAGAGATGACTCTATGGTTTATACAAGTATGTCTGGGGGAGTGCAATTGTAGAAGTGGATGTATACCTCACTACTGGTTGCACATGCAGAATGACATGAGAACGTCCCCGGGACCCTTTTAACTCTTTATTGATGCCTCTATCCATTCCTAAAAAGCTTTAACTGACTCTGTTGTTTATAGTCATGGAGGCAGTTATACAGTGCGCGGGGGGGGGGGGGCGCAGTAATACAGTCCGGAGGCGTTGGGGGCTGCAGTGATACAGTCACGGAGGGGGGGGGGCTGGCAGTGTATACAGTCACGGAGGCGGGGGCGGGAGAAATTCCTGAGGGTGAGGGGAAGAGACAGATATCTGTGTTGATTGTTGCCAAAGTGTTAGGGTTAAGGCCTAGAGTGACATCACTGTGTTCACATGACATGAAGTGTTTGAATGGTGAGGAGCGGCCATGGAGAGTGAGCCGTTAGACTCGCCGAGCAGGAAACCCTGTGTGATGGGTAACTATAACAGTATTTGATGTTAGGGATGTTGAGGAAACTCTTTTTGGGCTAAAAGAAGGGGTGGCTTTAATAGGGTCTATTGAAACTGTCACTAGCTTATTTGGTGTCAAAATTGGGAACAGGTTCATTAACTCTTTCCAAAATCTCGACATTTTACATACCTTATATACATCGTAGTATAAGCCCTAGTTTTTCAGCACAAAGGTTGTGCCTCAAAACCACTACACCGGTGACTACTCGAGCAATAAAAAAAATAAAGGACAAACTCACCTTTTGATGCTCACCCCCGTAAAAAAGGGGTCCTCTTCGGATCTGAGACCGTCTGAGACGCAGAGAGGACCTATGGGGGACGTCGGAAAGATGAGTACAGTGTTTTTTTTTTCCTACTACAGGGGTTGGTGCAGGCTATATTGCTGTTGGTTAGGAGTGCAGATAAGTTTCTATATGGACAATTTAAAACTTTACTAAACAGTTAACAAAATTGGATAAATGAATGTAGATGATAATAGTAAACTTTGCTTTAATAAGGGAGGAAGGCAGGGGAGAAAGAAGGAAACAGGAATAGATTTGATAAAGTATATTACAGTTTGTGTAAATCTTGTATCCACTAAAGCTGAGAGACAAGTTATTAGAAACTTTATTGTGTTCATTTAACTCTATAGAGATAGTCCCTGGATTGTCTAAACTGAATTATGAAAAATGTTCGAGATTTGGAAAGAGTTAAATGGAACCTGTTCCCACATTTTACACAAATACAGCTAGTGACAGGTTTCCATAGAGCCCTATTAAAAACCACCCTTCTTATAGCTCAAAAATAGTTTCCCTCACATCCCCATAAAATCAACTGTTAAGTTACCCGTCACACAGGGATGTGTCCTGCTCGGCCGAGTCTAACGGCTCCTCTCCATGCCGCCTCCTCACCATTCAACACTTCATGTCATGTGAACACAGCGATGTCATCTAAGGCCCTTTAACCACTAACATTTACAAAATGAACACAGATCATCTGTCTCTCCCTCACCCTCAGGAATTTCTTCAGCCATTCGCAATGAGGAGGGGGAGAGGGGTAGCCTGACTGTATACTGCAGCCCCCCCGCCTCCGTGACTGTATACTGCAGCCCCCCCCCCTCCCTGACTGTATACTGCAGCCCCCCCCGCCTCCCTGACTGTATACTGCAGCCCCCCCGCCTCCATGACTAGAACAAAGGAGTCAGTTAAAGTCTTTTTAGAAGAATGGATAGAGGCATCAATAAAGACATTTAAAGGGGTCCCTGGTGACAAGTTCTCCATGCTCATTGCATGTGCACCACGTAGTGAGTGTATACATCCACTTCTACAATTGCACTCCACCCCAGACATACTTGTATATAACCATAGAGTTCATCTCTAGAATTATATGTCTGTATTGTCCTGCCTATTAAAGCCACCCTTCTTTTAGCCCAAAAAGTAGTTTCCCCATCACCCATAAAATCAACTAGTTAAGTTACCAGTCACAAGGTGTGTCCTGCTCGGCCGAGTCTAACGGCCTCTCTCCATGCCGCCTCCTCACCATTCTAACACTTCATGTCAGTGAACACAGTGATGTCATCTAAGGCCCTTTAACCACTACATTTGCAAATCAACACAGACATCTGTCTCTCCCTCACCCTCAGGAATTTCTCCCCCCCCCCGCCTCGCGTGACTGTATACTGCAGCCCCCCCCCCTCCGTGACTGTATACTGCAGCCCCCCCGCCTCCGTGACTGTATTACTGAGCCCCACCCCCCCCCCCCCCCCGCGACTGTTACTGCCTCCATGACTATAACAAAAGAGTCAGTGTAAAGTCTTTTAGAAGAATGGATAGAGGCATCAATAAAGACATTAAAGGGGTCCCTGGTGACAGGTTCTCCATGTCATTGCATGTGCACCAGTGTAGTGAGTGTATACATCCACTTCTACAATTGCACTCCACCCCAGACATACTTGTATATAACCATAGAGTTCATCTCTAGAATTATATGTCTGTATTGTCCTGCATTTGGTACAAATACCCCGGGAGTCACATTCATTTACTAATCCAATCCAACATCATACAGTGTAAATGTATCACTTGGATTGTGGGTCTTGGGACACTTTTCACACCTTTCCACCTACTGAATGGCTCACCTTGTGCCAAAATGTTTGTGTCACAATTTTAATGTACCTATTAAAGCCACCCTTCTTTTAGCCCAAAAAAGTTTCCTCCATCCTCCATAAAATCAACTGTTAAGTTACCATGTCACAAAGGTGTGTTCCTGCTCGGCCGAGTCTAACGGCCTCTCTCCATGCCGCCTCCTCACCATTCTAACACTTCATGTCATGTGAACACAGTGATGTCATCTAAGGCCCTTAACCACTAACATTTGCAAAATCAACACAGACATCTGTCTCTCCCTCACCCTCAGGAATTTCTCCCCCCCCCGCCTCCTGTGACTGTATACTGCAGCCCCCCCCCTCCGTGACTGTATACTGCAGCCCCCCCGCCTCCGTGACTGTATACTGAGCCCCCCCCCCCCCCCCCCCCGCGACTGTTACTGCCTCCATGACTATAACAAAAGAGTCAGTGTAAAGTCTTTTTAGAAGAATGGATAGAAGGCATCAATAAAGACATTAAAGGGGTCCCTGGTGACAGGTTCTCCATGTCATTGCATGTGCACCAGTGTAGTGAGTGTATACATCCACTCTACATTGCACTCCCCCCAGACATACTTGATATAACCATAGAGTTCATCTCTAGAATTATATGTCTGTATTGTCCTGCATTTGGTACAAATACCGGGAGTCACAATTATTTACTATCCAATCCAACATCATACAGTGTAATGTATCACTTGGATTGTGGGTCCTGGGGAAACCTTTCACACCTTTCCACCTAAT
>CM033641.1:41475178-41554070 GCA_019512145.1 Engystomops pustulosus | reverse complement strand
GAATGGCTCACCTTGTGCCAAAATGTTTGTGTCACAATTTTAATGTATTTCAAGATAAAGATTTCTGTTAAACCACACACACAGAAATGTAATAAATGTGGTGCACAGCTCGTGCATTTGGTTTTTGGTGCAATTAATGTGAGAATTCTGATGAATGAAGCTTAATAACTCGCCCCCATGTGTCTCTGCTGTACTTGTATTGCCCTTGTCCAGCAATAATGTAGTACCGGGGGTAAGTGATAAGTAGTGAGGGGCATGCTGATAACAAGCTCAATAGTGAGTTACAGCATTGTGTGTGCCCAAACGGTTGACAGCGGTAACATTACAATACCATGGGCAAGTACTAGTACAATCCGCTGTTTGGGCACACACAATGCTGTAACTCACTATTGAGCTTGTTATCAGCCTATTAAAGCCACCCTTCTTTTAGCCCAAAAAGAGTTTCCCCATCCACCATAAAATCAACTAGTTAAGTTACCATGTCACAAAGGATGTGTCCTGCTCGGCCGAGTCTAACGGCCTCTCTCCATGCCGCCTCCTCACCATTCAACACTTCATGTCATGTGAACACAGTGATGTCATCTAAGGCCCTTTAACCACTAACATTTGCAAAATCAACACAGACATCTGTCTTCCCTCACCCTCAGGAATTTCTCCCCCCCCCCGCCTCGACTGTGACTGTATACTGCAGCCCCCCCCCTCCGTGACTGTATACTGCAGCCCCCCCGCCTCCGTGACTGTATTACTAGCCCACCCCCCCCCCCCCCCCGCGACTGTTTACTGCCTCCATGACTATAACAAAAGAGTCAGTGTAAAGTCTTTTAGAAGAATGGATAGAAGGCATCAATAAAGACATTAAAAGGGGTCCCTGGTGACAGGTTCTCCATGATCATTGCATGTGCACCAGTGTAGTGAGTGTTACATCCACTCTACATTGCACTCCCCCCAGACATACTTGGATATAACCATAGAGTTCATCTCTAGAATTATATGTCTGTATTGTCCTGCATTTGGTACAAATACCGGGAGTCACAATTATTTACTAATCCAATCCAACATCATACAGTGTAATGTATCACTTGGATTGTGGGTCCGGGGAAACCTTTCACACCTTTCCACCTATGATGGCTCACCTTGTGCCAAAAATGTTTGTGTCACAATTTTAATGTATTTCAAGATAAAGATTTCTGTTAAAACACACACACAGAAAGTAATAAATGTGGTGCACAGCTGTTTGCATTTGGTTTTTGGTGCAGTTATGTGAGAATTCTGATGAATGAGCTTAAACTCGCCCCATGTGTCTCTGCTGACTTGTATTGCCCTTGTCCAGCATAATGTAGTACCGGAGGTAAGTGATAAGTAGTAGTTTTCATAAAGTTAAACCAACTGTGTGATAAAAGCAAAGAAGTAGATAAATTAACATAAATATTGGACATTTCCATATTTGGGCTGGACTGAATTGGCGTAGGACGGTTATCCCACTATTCTGTGAATAGTTAAGATGAAGAGATGTCATATCAGAAGTTAATTCTGTTAACATCTTCACCAAACAGAAAAGACAGATGTGAATATGGGTTTTTAGCTTACATATTTGTATAGCATGGATTTATTGGAGAAATGGATGGATTTGGTGGTCTGCTCACACTGTAGAGCTGCTTTGGTCGTCAGTAGTTGTGTCTACAGCTCCTGGAGCATTAGAGGCCCTTGTTATCCAAGGATAAGGCTTAATGAGGTTACACAAAGGCACATCTGTTATGGTTAGGAGTGCAGATAAGTTTCTATATGGACAATTTAAAACTTTATGGTTAGGAGTGCAGATAAGTTTCTATATGGACAATTTAAAACTTTAAACAGTTAACAAAATTGGATAAATGAATGTAGATGATAATAGTAAACTTTGCTTTAAGTGAAGAAGGCAGGGGAGAAAGAAGGAAACAGGAATAGATTTGATAAAGTATATTACAGTTTGTGTAAATCTTGTATCCACTAAAGCTGAGAGACAAGTTATTAGACACTTTATTGTGTTCATTCAACTCTATAGAGATAGTCCCTGGATTGTCTAAACTGAATTACCGTATATACTCGAGTATAAGCCGACCCGAGTACAAGCCGAGACCCCCAATTTCAACACAAAAAAACTGGGAAAACCTAATGACTCGAGTATAAGCCGAGGGTGGGAAATACATTGGTTACAGCCTCCCAGTATATGAGGGGCATGCTGATAACAAGCTCAATAGTGAGTTACAGCATTGTGTGTGCCCAAACGGTTGACAGCGGTAACATTACAATACCATGGGCAAGTACTAGTACAATCCGCTGTTTGGGCACACACAATGCTGTAACTCACTATTGAGCTTGTTATCAGCATGCCCCTCACTACTTATCACTTACCTCCGGTACATCATATGTCCTGGTCTTTGTGAACTTCTGTCTCTCCTGTAGCCATCCTTTTTATTCATCATGTTTTTATATATTCATATTGTTACTAATAAAGTATATATTTTCACTTTCACAAAACGTAATTTCAATCTTTATTTTATTCCTCTTTCTTTTTTTTTTATTTACATTTGCTATGCATGGGGATGAAGTAGAGTTCCCTGGCACAACCCCTTCCACATAGGTATAGATTAGGTATAATCTTGATGGTACACTATTACTAAATAATGTAGGATTATAGGAGTTATACCAGCAAAGCTGGACACTAGTTCTCACTAATGGGTTGGTGGACATGGCCACATCGATCAGCCTGATATCCCCTATCCACCGCTATGGTGGTCACGCCCTGTTAAAGCATTGGAAGTACTTGCATGCAATTTGTGTTGTGTTCAACTCTTTATAGAGGCTCCCACTTGTGGCCAACTTATCAGAACCACAAACTGAGCCCAAGTGAATTGGGTTACACTATACAGTGAAGAAACACTATGCTAGAAGGTGCAGGAATAGGGGTGTTTTATATCAGAAACCCCTTTTATAGGTGACACAATTTAATCTTAATGTAAACCACAGAACCGGAAGCCCCTGTGTATTACATATTATATGGTTACTGCCACCTCAGAAATCCAGGTTGCACATCACAATAGTCACGTTTTAGGTCTAGCTTTGTGTTCTTCCTTTGACCTGCCTGGACCCGCTATGCTTGAGGTGCTCAGCATGGTCTGTGCTTTCAATAAAACTTTAAGGGACATATTCCTTATTAAAACCCAATTCCTTTAGATTGCAACTCTACACATCGAGCCACATAGCATCTTCAAGTCTGCCTATTGCAGGATGTATAACCTACTGTCTAAAAAGCGATGGACCCTATGGATAGGTGATCAATTTCTGAAAGCCAGAAAACCCTTTTCACTACGGGGAACCTATCGCATGCCTTGCTTCAAGCCAACAAGAGGAACCAACAAAGATCCGCAGTGTACTGCATGTAAATACTCTGCTTACACCTCAATGCAAAGTAAATACCTTGGACGTCAATGATGACAGATGCTATACAGCTGACGTCAGCGGTTACAACTCAAGGCGTAGGTCTAGGAAACACCAGTTTTCTTAAACATAATGACTGAGTATAAGCCGGAGGGGCTGAGGAAATACATTGGTTTACAGCCTACCAGCACATATAGGCATGCCCAAACCCCTGCTAGGTAGGAAAAAAAATAACACTTGTATATCTTTCGACAGTATCCCCCAATAGGTCCTCTTCGGTCTCAGACGGTCTCAGACGAAGAGGACCCCCTGTTTTTTTAACGGGGGGGTGACATAGAAAGGTGAGTTTGTCTTATTTTTTAGGTGACCGAAGTATAGCCCGAGTTAGGGTTTTGAGCACAAACTTTGTGCTTGAAAAACTAGGGTTATACTAGAGTCAGTATATAAGGTTAATGTAAAATGCAGAGATTTGGAAAGAGTTAAAATGGAACCTGGTCCCACTTTTACACCAAAATGCAGTGACAGGTTTCCATAGAGCCCTATTAAAAGCCACCCTTCTTTAGCCCAAAAAGAGTTTCCCACATCCCCATAAAATCAACTGTTAAGTTACCTGTCACACAGGATGTGTCCTGCTCGGCCGAGTCTAACGGCTCCTCTCCATGCCGCCTCCTCACCATTAACACTTCATGTCATGTGAACACAGTGATGTCATCTAAGGCCCTTTAACCACTAACATTTGCAAAATCAACACAGATCATCTGTCTCTCCCTCACCCTCAGGAATTTCTCCCCCCCCCGCCCTCCGTGGACTGTATAACTCAGCCCCCCCCCCTCCGTGACCTTGTATACTGCAGCCCCCCCGCCTCCGTGACTGTATTACTGAGCCCCACCCCCCCCCCCCCCCCCGCGACTGTATACTGCCTCCATGACTATAACAAAAGAGTCAGTTAAAGTCTTTTTAGAGAAAATGGGGATAGAGGCATCAATAAAGACATTAAAGGGGTCCCTGGTGACAGGTTCTCCATGATCATTGCATGTGCACCAGGTAGTGAGTGTATACATCCACTTCTACAATTGCACTCCACCCCAGACATACTTGATATAACCATAGAGTTCATCTCTAGAATTATATGTCTGTATTGTCCTGCATTTGGTACAAATACCACCGGGAGTCACATTATATTTACTAATCCAATCCAACATCATACAGTGTAAATGTATCACTTGGATTGGGGTCCGGGGGACCTTTCCACACTTTCCACCTACTGAATGGCTCACCTTGTGCCAAATGTTTGTGTCACAATTTTAATGTATTTCAAGATAAAGATTCTGTTAAAACACACACACAGAAAATGTAATAATGTGGTGCACAGCTGTTTGCATTTGGTTTTTGGTGCGTTAATGTGAGAATTCTGATGAATGAAGCGTAAACTCGCCCCCATGTGTCTCTGCTGACTTGTATTGCCCTTGTCCAGCAATAATGTAGTACCGGAGGTAAAGTGATAAGTAGTGAGGGGCATGCTGATAACAAGCTCAATAGTGAGTTACAGCGGTGTGTGCCAACGGTGACAGCGGTAACATTACAATACCATGGGTAAGTACTAGTACAATCCGCTGTTTGGGCACACACAATGCTGTAACTCACTATGAGGAGGTATCAGCATGCCCCTCATACTTATCACTTACTCCGGTACATCATATGTCCTGGTCTTGTGGAACTTCTGTCTCTCCTGTAGCCATCCTTTTATTCATCATTGTTTTATTATGCATATGTTACTAATAAAGTATATATTTTCACTTTCACAAAAACGTAATTTCCAATCTTTATTTATTCCTCTTCTTTTTTTTTTATTTACATTTGCTATGCATGGGGATGAAGTAGAGTTCCCTGGCACAACCCCTTACCACATAGGTATAGATTAGGATAAATCTTGATGGTACACTATTACTAAATAAATGTGGTATTATAGGAGTTATACCAGCAAAGCTGGACAACTAGTTCTCATAATGGGTGGTGGACATGGCACATCGATCAGCCTGAATCCCCTATCCACCGCTATGGTGGTCACACCCTGGTAAAGCATTGGAAGAGTACTTGATGCAATTTGTGTGTGTTCAACTTTATAGAGGCTCCCCTCTTGTGTTTTCACCACAGTGTGGCCAACTTATCAGAACCACAAACTGAGCCAAGTGAATTGGGTTACCACTATAAGTGAAGAAACACTATGCTAGAAGGTGCAGGAATAGGGGTGTGTTTATATCAGAAAACCCCTTTTATAGGTGCACAATTTAATCTAATGTAAAAACCACAGAACCGGAAAAGCCCCTGTGTATACATATTATATGGTTACTGCCACCTCAGAAATCCAGGTTGCACATCACAATAGTACGTTTTAGGTCTAGCTTTGTGTTCTTCTTTGACTGCCTGGACCCACTATGCTTGAGGTGCTCAGCATGGTCTGTGCTTTCAATAAAACTTTAAGGACATATTCCTTATTAAAACCCAATTCCTTTAGATTGCAACTCACACATCAAGCGCATAGCATCTTCAAGTCTGCCAATTGCAGGATGTTTAAAATACTGTCTAAAAAAAGCGATGGACCCTATGGATAGGTGATCAATTTCTGAAAGCCAAAACCCTTTTCACTACGGGGAACCTATCGCATCCCGCTTCAAGCCAACAAGAGGAACCAACAAAGATCTGAAGTGTACTGCATGTAAATACTCTGTTACACCTCAATGCAGAGTAAATACCTCGGACGTCAATGATGACAGATGCATACAGCTGACGCCAGCGGTTACAACTCAAGGCGTAGTTAGGTAGGTTAGGAAACACCAGTTTTCTTGCCAGTGTATTAGCAGCATGAAAGATCCAAAGGTTCAATTAAAGTACACAAAACTTCAAGATTTCTGTGGTTTAGTACGAGCGTATTAGTGGCACGCTGGCAATGACAATGTCATATATGGATAAGGCAAGGAATAGAAGTAGAATACTTGCAGAATTGGTCCTCTATAAACATTGTAGATAAGGTAAAGAGGAGAATATATAATAAAAGCTTTCCAATATTTAACCCTGTGAGTACAGAAAAGGATAGCAGCCGTAAAGAGCATACCAGCTTTGGCACCCAGTTTGGGATTCAGACAGTGGTGAATGAAATAATAGATGTATGAAAAGGTAGGAAAGGTGAGGAACATGTACATATCTGTGTGTGCAGTGTTATACATCAGTGTGTATACTCTTTTATAGTCAGTAATTTTACCTCTTCAAAGGACGCCACTAGAGGGAGCTTAGAGGACGGCGTCTAGCTGACCAATAGGGGAATCCTTGTGTTAGTCCTCAACCAATTATATGAATAATCTATTACCACGGATAGGCCATTAATTTCGATAACATATTGTAATGCATGTTGAGCAAATTGCTTTCACTGTCAAAGCAACGTGAAAGTTAAAGGGATTGTCCACTTTGAGGATTAAAAGTGATCTGTGTGTAATGAAAAGTTCTACAATTTTCCAATATATTTTGTATCAATCCTCTGGTTTTCTAGATCTCTGCTTGCTGTCCTTCTAGACTTGGGACACACAGAACATTTCTCTTGTATAAAACCAGTACTGAAATAGTTCCCCAGTTAATATACCTTTGTAGACAATTGCAAGGTTAGGCTTAATGCATAATAATAAACTCTGAATATATGTGTCTATCTATAAAAAAGGAATTATGTTTTGCAGGTGTTCTTTGGCATTAATCACATATCTTGTAAAAGCAAAAGAAAAAAAACTATTCTGCCACTACCAGATGTTATTCTTTTAAATGGATTTACTTGAGAAGCCAAAGGTGATGCAGTGCGTTGCAGTAAGACTGTAGAAGAAAGCGCCAATGCAAATGATGGCGATAACATAGAGACTGATTGTATGAGTAGACATCTGATGGTCAACATCAATAAAGTGCTCTTCTTGTCGCCTCCGCCGCTTGTGATAAATACGGACAAGAGACCCCCACAACGTCCATGGGGCGGGTTGCTCTGCAGTCACAGGTATGAAGGAGTGTCCACTGAGCAGTGACACTTTACCATCCCGTGGATCGTAGCAGCCTTCTTTCCAGCTGTGTCTTTCATGGCGCCATTATGTTTTAGGAGCTGGCAATGATCTGCAAACACAGTTCGAAAAATGATATAGTGCAGGATCATACTCATGTTTTATTGCATTTCTAAAACCAGCAGCATTACAAGAATTATATAAGAATCACTAAAGCTAAATGAAAATAATACAAAAACAGGATTTATAGGTCACAAGCAGCGTACCCTCAGCAACAGTGCGTGGAAGCCAGGAAAAAGTAGTACGATGGCTTCCACAGTGCGATGCTGGTGGGGAGCTACGGACCAAGGTAAGTATACAAAGTACGTACAAGAGAGGAACTGTCACCCAAAGAATACCTGCAGGAGCACTTACTAAAGGAAAGCAGCTCCTAGCGATACCCAGGTACAGCAGTGTTAAATCGCTGGCTTTATCAGAACTACCGATGAACTAGGGAACCACTCAATTACATAGCGGACGGACGTATTCAGAGGGGTGGGTCCGAGGAGAGAAGCATACAATATGGTGTACGGGAGTGGCGCTCATGGCAGAGAGACTAAGGCAAGGGGTGAGAGCCTCAGTTTACCACCTCCTATTAATACGTTGGCATGCTGTAGCTTGGTCCGGGGTTTTTGGGACAGCTAGTACCTGCAGTGTTTCCTTGAGTATTGGTATGTTCTGATTAAAGCTGCGATTTTTAACACTGCTATTACGGGGGTGGTAGGAGATAGGGGCTTGCTTATTTGGGTGGTTGTATAAGTGAAGGTCGTCTTTAAAGGGGGGGGGGCGGGCCGATTGGAACCCCAAGCCACATTGTCTAAGTTTAGTTTCCCAAATATCCCTGAGTGTTTCAGGTGTCCTTAACAGTTTTACCCCAAATATTGTCCGTTATTGGTAAGAGCAATTTTATACAATTTTGACGTGAAATAAATAAAACCAGCATTACAGCATTAAAGAATTACACTACAAGCCCCATAAAACAATAGATGTTCTAAAAGCAAGCATTTTCAAAATCTCACTGAAGAGTGAGGTTTAGTAACATAGGCACCTCATGCCAAATTGATTCAAAAGTGTTAAATTTTAGAAAAAAAAAAAACAATTCCTTGATGGCAAAAAAATGGGCCTCCCAAAAAATAATAATTAGTTTTAAACCTAACGTAAACAGTGAAACACATGTAGATTTTCAAGATACCTCATATCCTTTTCAACTAGAAATTTAATTTCACCATTTGGAATTTTTTCAGTCTTCAACGATACACGGACATGGAATAATAAAATCTCACGTGAGAAGTTAAATTTGTTACGCAGAAAATAAACCTTTACACAGTTCTTGTATGCAGAAAAGTTCTACATTTTTTGAAGGGTGGAAAGCGAAAAAAAAACAGATAACGAAAAAGAAAAAATGCTACCATCATTAAGGGGGTTAACATGTACAGGCGATGGAGTTGAGATTGTATACTCATTTTAGTTTTGGGCGATTGTTATGAAACTAAACAATGTTGGGAAAATTTTGAAGTCAACATTTTTATCTTTGACAAGTCATAACTGCAAAATAACTAGATAACCAACATGTACGAATATCTGCTTTATGTTGACGGTTTATGCAAGCCTCTCATTTTTGTAAGCATAGATGTATGAGGCTTAGAACGTTTACTTAAAATTTTTCACAAAAACGCATAAATCAGACTTTTGAGGTACCTTGTTAGATTTTAAGTTCACTTTGTGAGCCTAAATAGTAGTAATACCCTATAGAAAGAACTTACACCCCTCAACGTATGCAGAAAAAACTACGGTATGGAGTATCATCTAAAACTAAATCGCTTGCAATTTTGAAATTATTTTTTTTGAGAAATGTTTTTTTGTGTTTTTGTTTGGAAATAGTTACAAACCCACCCAGAGCTCCACAAGTAACAAAAACAATATACCCCACTATGTGGGTGGGGTTTATGCTGTATGGGCAAAGCAGGGCACCGAAGGGAAAGCTGCGCATTACAGCACGATTTGCATTCTACGTTATACAAGGCTATAAAATCTTATGTTAGTGATCTTAGCTTATGGATGAGGATTTATTACTCTTGGGATGTATGGAGGGAGAAAAAACGTTCAATCTGGTTTTGTACTTTTTTTGGGGGCACTTAACATACCAAAAATATGTTCTCTTTTAATCTATCGCTCACTACGATACGGTGACATTGTAAATGTCCTTTCATTAATTTTTCATCTAGCCAGGTTGTAGGCATGAATTGAGTCCAGATTTAATCTAAAGTACACAAAACATTCAAGATTTCTGTGGTAGTTCAGAGCGTATTAGTGGCACGCTGGCAATGACAATGTCATATATGGGATAAGGCAAGGAATAGAAGTAGAATACTGCAGAATTGTTCCTCCTATAAACATTGTAGATAAGGTAAAGATGAGATATAATAAAGCTTCAGCGGTTACAACTCAAGGCGTAGGTCTAGGAAACACCAGTTTTCTTGCCAGTGTAGCGCATGAAAGATCCAAGTTACATATAAAGTACACAAAACATTCAAGATTTCTGTGGTATTTAGAGCGTATTAGTGGCAACGCTGGCAATGACAATGTCATATATGGTATAAGGCAAGGAATAGAAGTAGAATACTGCAGAATTGTTCCTCCTATAAACATTGTAGATAAGGTAAAGATGGAGAATATAATAAAAGCTTTCCAATATTTAACCCTGTGAGTACAGAAAAGGATAGCAGCCGTAAAGAGCATACAGCTATTGGCACACAGTTTTGGATTCAGACAGTGAAATAATAGATGTATGAAAAGGTAGGAAAGGTGAGGAACATGTACATATCTGTGTTGCAGTGTTATACATCAGTGTGTATACTCTTTTATAGATCAGTAATTTCCCTCTTCAAAGGCACGCCACTAGAGGGAGCCTTAGAGGCGTCTAGCTGACCAATAGGGGATCCTTCGTGTTAGTCCTCAACCAATCTGATATGAATAATCTATACCACGGATAGGCCATTAATTTCGATAACATATTGTAATGCATGTTGAGCAAATTGCTTTCACTGTCAAAGCAACATGTGAACAGTTAAAGGGATTGTCCACTTTGAGGATTAAAAGTGATCTTGTTTGTGTAATGAAAAGTTCTACAATTTTCGAATATACTTTCTGTATCAATTCCTCCTGGTTTTCTAGATCTCTGCTTGCTGTCCTGCTATACTTGGGACACACAGAACCATTTCTCTTTGTATAAACTGTAAAACCAGTACTGAAAATAGTCTCCCAGTTAATATACCTTTGTAGACAATTGCAATGTTAGTGCTTAATGCATAATAAACTCTGAATATATTGTCTATCTATAAAAAAAGGAATTCTTTTCTGCAGTTGTTCTTTGGCATTAGTCACATATCTTGTAAAAGCAAAGAAAAAAAAACTATTCTGCCTTTACCAGATGTTATTCTTTTAACTGGATTTACTTGAGAAGCCAAAGGTGATGCAGTGCGTTCAGTTAAGACTGTAGAAAGCGCAATGCAAATGATGGCCGATAACATGAGAGACTGATTGTATGAGTAGAACATCTGATGGTCAACATCAATAAAGTGCTCTTCTTTGTCGCCTCCGCCGCTTGTGCTAAATACGGACAGAGGACCCCCACAACGTCCCATGAGGGCGGGTTGCTCTGCAGTCACAGTGTGAAGGACGTGTCCACTGAGCAGTGACACTTTACCATCCCGTGGATCAGTAGCAGCCTTCTTTCCAGCTGTCGTCTTTCATGGCGCCATACGTTTTAGGAGCTGGCAATGATCTGCAAACACAGTTCGAAAATGATATAGTGCAGGATTCATACTCATGTTTTATTTGCATTTCTAAACACAGCAGCATTACAAGAAT
This sequence comes from Engystomops pustulosus, assembly GCA_019512145.1. Classification (NCBI taxonomy): domain Eukaryota; kingdom Metazoa; phylum Chordata; class Amphibia; order Anura; family Leptodactylidae; genus Engystomops; species Engystomops pustulosus. The sequence goes on along the minus strand of CM033641.1, from coordinate 41,542,713 downwards.
TATATAAGAATCACTAAAGCTAAATGAAAATAATACAAAACAGGATTTATAGGATCACAAGCAGCGTACCCTCAGCACAGTGCAGTGAAGCCAGGAAGTAGTACGCTGGCTTCACAGTGCGATGCTGTGGGGAGCTACGGACCAAGGTAAGTATACAAAGTCTACGTAAGAGAGGAACTGTCACCCAAAGTAATACCTGCAGGAGCACTTACTAAAGGAAGCAGCTCCCTAGCGCTACCCCAGGTACAGCAGTGTTAAATCGCTGGCTTTATCAGAACATACCGATAACCTAGGAAACACTACAATACATAGCGGACCAGCATATTCATGAGGGGGTGGTCCGAGGAGAAGCATACAGTATGGTGTAGGAGTGGCGCTCTGGCAGAGAAGCTAAGGAAAGGGGAGAGCCTAGTACCACCCCTTGATTAATACGTTGGACGGCTGTAAGCTTGGTCCGGGGTTTGGACAGCTATGTACTGCAGTGTTTCCTTGATTATTGGTATGTTCTGATAAAGCTGGCGATTTAACACTGCTATCACTGGGGTAGAGATAGGGAGCTGCTTATTTCGGGTGACAGGTCGTCTTTAAAGGGGGGGGGGGCGATTTGGAACCCCAAGCCACATGTCTAAGTTTAGTTTCCCAAATCTCCCTGATGTGTCAGGTGTCCTTTAACAGTTTTCCCCCAAAATATTGTCCCGTTATTGGTCAGAGCAATTTTTACAATTTTGACGTAAATAAATAAAACCAGCATTACAGCATAAAGAATTACACTAAACCCCATCAAACAATAGATTTTCTGAAAGCAAGCATTTTCAAAATCTCACTGAAGAGTTTATAAACATAGGCACCTTCATGCAAATTTGATTCAAAGTGTAACATTTTAGAAAAAAAAAAAAATTCCTTTGATGGCAAAAAAATGTGCCCCCAAAAAATAATAATTAGTTTTACACCTAACTGTAACAGATGAACACATGTAGATTTCAGATACCTCATCTCCTTTTCAACTAGAAATTTTAATTTCACATTTGGAATTTTTTTCCAGCTTCACGATACACGGCATGGAATAATAATAATCTCACTGAGAAGTTAAATTTGTTACGCAGAAAATAAACCTTTACACAGTTCTGTATGCAGAAAAGTTCTACATTTTTGAAGGTGGCAAGCGAAAAATTACCGAAAAAATCCTACATCATTAAGGGGTTAACATGTACAGGCGATTGAGATTGTACTTCATTTTAGTTGGGCGATATGTTTTATGAAAATAAACAATATTTGGTGAAAATTTTGAAATTCAAAATTTTGTACTTTGACAAGTTATAACCGCAAAATAACTAGATAACCAACATGTACAGAATCTCTGCTTTATGTTGACATGGTTTATGCAGCCTCTCATTTTTGTAAGATGTTATGAGGCTTAGAACGTTTTATTAAAATTTTTCACAAAAACGCAAAATCAGACTTTTGAGGTACCTGCTTAGATTTCAAGTCACTTTGTGAGGCCTAAATAGTAGTAATACCCTATAAAGAAACTACACCCCTCAACGTATGCAAAACAACTTTTATGGAGTTTATTTAGATGAAAAATTAATGAAAGGACATTTACAATGTCACCGTAATCGTAGTGAGCGATAGATTAAAAGAGAACATATTTTTTGGTATGTTAAGTGGCCCCCAAAAAATACCAAAGCACCAGATTGAACTTTTATCTCCCTCCATAATCCACAGAGTAATAAAATCTCATCCATAAGCTAAAGATCCACTAAAATTAAGATTTATACTAGTTGAACGTAGTAATGCAAATTGCTGATGATAGCGCAGCTTCCCTTCGAGGCCATCGGCGTTTGCCCATACAGCATAAACCACCACATATGGGGTCTTGTTATTTGGTACTTGTCACTTGGGGTAGAATGTTGTAAATATGATTTAAAAAAAAAAAACATGTTATCAAAAAAAAATATATTTCAAAATTGCAACGATTTGTTTTAAGATGAATAACTCCATAAAGTAAGTTTTTTCAAACTACACCCCTCAACGTATGCAAAACAACTTTTATGGAGTTTATTCATCTTAAAACTAAATCTGTTGCAATTTTGAAATAATTTTTTTTTGATAAATGTTTTTTTTTTTATATTTACACATTCTCACCCAAGTATAACAATACCCCATATGTGGTGGTTACTGCTGTATGGGCAAACGCCAGGGCAACAAAGGGAAGCAGCGCCATTCAGAGCAGATTTGCATTATTACGTTATAAAGGCTATAAAATCTTCATTTTAGTGGATCTTTAGCTTATGGATGAGATTTTATTAACTCTTGGATGTATGGAGGGAAATAAAATTGTCAATTCTGGTTTTGTACTTTTTTGGGGGCCATTAAACATACCATAAAAATATGTTCTCTTTAATCTATCGATCACTACGATTACGGTGAAATGTCATTCATATAATTTTTCATATATTTTTATCATTTTACTGAAGAAAAAACTTATACAGTATAGAGAAAATCTCTGGTTTTCGTATCACTTTCATATCATCTTTTCTAATACATACATAACTAATATTTTTTGGTTGACAGAGCTGGTTTAGAGCTTATTTTTATGTTCTTTTCAGTGGTACCATATTGGAGCACACAACTTTTTTTGATCACTTTTTAGACCATTTTTGTAAAGGAATCTTATGAATTTTTTTTTTATGGCGTTCACCAAGTGGGCCCTATAATGTTTTCAATTTAGTGTACAGATTGTTATGGACGCAGCATTACCAAATATGTAGGATGGATGAGATTTTATTAACTCTTGGATGTATGGAGGGAAATAAAATTGTCAATTCTGGTTTTGTACTTTTTTTGGGGGCCATTAAACATACCATAAAAATATGTTCTCTTTAATCTATCGATCACTACGATTACGGTGAAATGTCATTCATATAATTTTTCATATATTTTTATCATTTTACTGAAGAAAAAACTTATACAGTATAGAGAAAATCTCTGGTTTTCGTATCACTTTCATATCATCTTTTCTAATACATACATAACTAATATTTTTTGGTTGACAGAGCTGGTTTAGAGCTTATTTTTATGTTCTTTTCAGTGGTACCATATTGGAGCACACAACTTTTTTTGATCACTTTTTAGACCATTTTTGTAAAGGAATCTTATGATTTTTTTTTTTTTTTTTTATGGCGTTCACCAAGTGGGCCCAATAATGTTTTCAATTTAGTGTACAGATTGTTATGGACGCAGCATTACCAAATATGTAGGGTTTTTTTTGTACTTTTTTATTACAGGTGAGTGTGAACAAGCAATGCTCTTACTCACTTAACGCATAACTGTAAAGTTACTGACAAAAGATAGTTTTAGTACAGCTGGAGAGAACCTTTGATAAAAAATTCCAGCAACACCGGTATCATATAAAATCTGATTCAGCTAATACTGAGGTAGGTGGGCACTTCCTGGTATTGACATCAGCTCACCTCACTGCAGCCAGAAGAGGAGAGCATGTTTGCAATTGGCCGATTTGAAGCATGTGATGTGTCACATGCTTCTGACATCACTACAGGCCATCTCGACAAGCCTCCTGTCATCTCTAACTGTACTATACGGTTTCCCATGGCAACCACAAAGCTTGGCAAATGTAAAACCTCTGCTAGCTCCTAAACACCTGCAGATAGCTAATTCGAGAATTGCCGAGTTAGGCAAAAGTTTTAATACTTTACAGTTGTACTTAACACAGTGTAATACATCTGTATTACCCTTTTTAATGTAACACAATGAGCATGCCAGAATGCATTGCGCATCCCCAGGACACTGGCAAGACCCTGGGTCTGCCATCGGAGAATCTGTTTACGAGAACCCTTTTAAAGAAGAGCAGAACAGAACTGCAAAAAATCTGGCAGGGACATTCTACCAAGATAACTAGGTGTGCAGGGAACAGCACGATAAAGAGTTAATTCATTGGGGGTGACGACTGGTTTAGAGCTTATGGTAATGGTGCTTTTCATGGTACCATAGTGGAGCACCAATTTTTTTTGATCACTTTCTAGACATTTTTTGTAAAGGAATCTTATGATTTTTTTTTTGTTTATGGCGTTCCCAATGGGCCCCATAATGTTTTCAATTTAGTGTAAATTTTGTATATGGCGCAGCAGTACGCAATATGTAAGGGTTTTTTTTTTAACTTTTTTTATTAGCAGGTGAGTGTGCAACAAGCATGCTTACTCACTTAACGCAAAAACTGTAAAGTTTACTGACAAAAGACTAGTTTTTTAGTACAAATGCTGGAGAGAACCTTTGATAAAAAATTTCCCAGCAACACACGGTATCATATAAAATCTGATTCAGTCTAATACTTGAGGTAGTTGGGCAATTCCTGGGTTATTGACCATCACCCTCACCTCACTGCATGCGCATGAAGAGTGAGAGCGACCTGTCTTGCAATTGTCCCGATTTGAGCAATTGTGATGTGTCACATGCTTTGCGCTGAATCAACTACACAGGCACATCTCAGACAGAGCTCTGTCATCTTCAACTTGTACATACTAACTGTTTGCCATGGCAACCACAATGAAATGCTTGGATGTATAAACCGTCTTATGCTAAGCTCCTAACCTAACACCCTGCAAGAATGAGCTAATGCTAAATTGTAATAGACCTAAATTGCCGAGTTAGGTCAATAGTTGTAACTACCTTTAACCAGTTGTATACTTAAGCAAACACAAGTGTATCCCTGAAATACCTTATACGTTACCCTTTTTTAATTACACATACGCAATGCCATGCAAGTGCATAAGCGCACCAGTCAACCTGGCAGGCAGACCCTGGGTCTGCCATCCGGAGAACTTTTTACGAGAACCCTTGGTGTTGGTGAAGACCGAGATCCGAATGAAGTTGAAGTGTGAGGGGGGGGCACGGGCAACATTGTAGAACAGGGGGGCAGGCAACCTTGGGTTAGACTCTAAGGGGAGACAGGAGATCCTTCAAGGCATGTTGGGAAAGCAATAACTTACAGTTCTTTATTTGGGAAAATGGCAGGAAATGGCAACAGTCACAACATCAGCAACTGGCAAGATAGGGGTGGTTGGATATGGTTCCTCAGGAAACTTCTCACAGCCTCACAAGGTGGCATCATAGGCGAGGGAGAGCATAATCTGAGACTTCAACAGCTAGCCAAGGCTTAGTAGGGTTTAGGGCAGAGGCTCATAGGGAGTTTTCCAAGCATTGCCACAAACCACTGTGCTTCTGTTGTTCTGTCCTCAGCTATTGGGGAGGGCTCCTCAGCAAAAAAAGCAAAAGGACCTTGACTCACACAGGGTTTTATAAATCCCCTTGTGAGGGGTTCAACACTCGCATTCCAACCAGCTTTCTCTTGTTATCAAATTTATAACTAGAGATGAGCGATAGTTATACTCGCGATGATTGAGCATCGTTCGGAGTATCAGCGTACTCAAAACGCCTCGTGCTCGGACAAGTATCGTCGCCTCGGCTTGAGATTGAGCATTTAGCCTTAACGAAACACAGGAAGGAACAGTGAAGACAAGAAGAATTCCATTTTAACTTAAAAACAGTATAGTGAACACCAGGGTCTCATTTAACTGATACGAACAATGCAAACTGTTCTTAGCACATCTGCTCACTTATCCGAAGACACGCGTGGCAGCGAAGTGGTTCTTCCAATAGTTATGTGAAGAACACATAATGTTCTTATACATATATTGTGAGAACACAGTTCGAAGGCGACGCGTGTCTAGATAAAGTTAGCAGAGTACGGAAACATCTGCAGTTGTGTTTCTTCACATGTGTATCTTTCAGTTGAAAACATCTGGCACCGTTCATCTCAGTGAATAAACATCTCATGGTCACAACAATTCAGTATTCTGTCACAGGAAGAGGAATTGTCAAGCGGCATTACCATTTCCAGCACTTCGAGACCCTCAGTGAGTTGATCAACTCACTGACAAGCTCCTATATACAGTGGGTGGCGAAAACCTATTGAGAGAGGCCGAGTTGGTAGTATAACAAGGCCCAAAACTGCAAACCAAAGCCCAAACGTTTCTATCGCGACCGGGCAAAAAAAGAAAGGGAGCAAAAGGGTGAAAACTAAGAAAAATCTCTGGAAGGCTAGGTCAGATTTAGGGAAATTTATTAACTTGCTTAACCACTGAACAATACGACTAAATAATACTGCCATTATGATGATTGCCAACCCCTTTTACAAAACCACCAGAAATAGCATAAATAATAAAGACTATAAGAGGCCCAATTTACCCATAGTATCTGCTATACTATGCTATACAAATATAGCAATGAATATCATCTTAATGCCAATTCAGGAGGGTTTATATTACCGCCATATACTGATTATCATACCCCCATACAGAGTGACAGTTTGTCCTGAGTAGCTGCAGGGATCTAGGGAGAGGTGTTTGATTTAAGTTAGCTTGCTCATGACCAAAAATTTGCCATCTTTACCCCCTTTTTGTTTTTGCGGCCCATTTTTAATCCCCACCATGAACGAGCTCTGGTAAAAAATTGTCACTTTCATACTATGTGATGGAATTTTAGTATTCCACAATCCCTGTACTGGGACTAAAGTGGTAACAAAATGCACATGCGAAAGGTTTATTAGTTAACAATGGTTTTAATTTATTAAAATGTCTTCTGTGACAAATTCTTTGTGGGCTGGATTTTAAAAGCCTCTCCAACTGGCACCCCAACAAACGACAATGTCTGTGGGTCGGTATGTTATGATCAAAGGGATAATATATTTACATGGGTTAGTTAATAAGTTTGTACATTTACAAAAATTTAAACCTCCCTGTACTAAAAAAAAAAAGGTCCATTTTGCCATCTTCTGGTGCGAATTTTTTGAGGCGCTTTTCATACTTTAGGTACAGAGGGGGGGGGCTGTTTTGTGGTGCCGTAATTTTTGTGATCTGAGATGACCCTTTCAGTGCTACCATTTTGAGGACTGTACACCCATTGGACCCACTTTTCATAAACATTTAGTACATGTTGCAAAATGGCAAAAAAGTAGCATTGTGGGAGATGGTTTGTAGGACATAAGTGGTTGTTGTGGGGTGGAATGCAAAGGTGGTTTGGGTAATCACCCATATATGGGAGCTGTACGTGGCCAAAATATTTCACATGTGTTCTCTGTGTGTCGAATGAGCAAGCCCCAGCAGCTTCCCGACCTACGGGTATATCTTCTCTTCTCTGCTAGCTGACTGCTGGTCCGTTCGTGAGCTGCCTACTCTGTTCGTGTCTTCCCACGTCCGGGTCTGCTGGAAGAGGAGGAAGGAGGCGCATGTTGGCCGCGGGGCAGCTGAGCTCAGGAAAGAGCCGGACCACGTAAGGTGCCAGCTCCGACTTGTGAATGAGAATGGGGAGATGGTACGGAGTGCCTGAAGAGAGGGATCTTGCGTTGCCCTCTCTGGCACACGTTGCCATAGGTTCGCAACCGACTGCTCTATGGCAATGAGAAGAGGGGATTTAGTTTCACAACCAACAGAATAACCCTTGCCATGGAAGGAAGTGCAATAATAAACTTCTCCATTGAGCAAGTTTTTTTTATGGCTTCTGGGAACTCTGGATGGCTGCCAGATAAAATTTTGTGCAACTGAAAAGTCCGATAATTCCCAGAAAAAAGACCTTTGATTTTTGAAGGGATAAAGGAGGATGTTGTGTTTAAATTTCTAACCAGTCCAGTTAGGATTTGTCTAGACTCTGATCACTATTGCTTGTATGGAGTAAAACACCTCAGTTGCATTATCTATTAAGACGCTACAAGTTTTGTTGAAATAAACTAGGCGCCACGCAATCCCGAAAAGAAAGAAAAAGACTCTGTGACATTTCTAATGTTTTACAAAACATTTTAGGTTACACCACGACCTTTAGATATTTGTAACTGCGTAAGGTAATGGGGGTACATGCTAACAGCATTGGATAGTTCTATCAATGCCATCTTTCTTATTCAAGGTGTCGAAGGGTTTGCCATGAAAGAAAGTTCTCAAATTTTAATACCCTATGTTTACATAATAAAGATAATTTTAACACCCCCTACCTACTTTACAACAATTTTATCGTTTCAATGCTGTTTTTGCTCATCGCTCAGTGATGGTCAGTGTAAAGATTCCAGGAGTGTGGGCTTTTGGGAGTCTCAAGCAGCACTTTGTGATTACTCTGTGCGGTTGTGACATGCTGTGTGCTGTGAAATGTGCTCATTAACGGAGGTATAGGGTTTATATACACTTTTATCAGCCGAGCTGAACATTTCTAGGATCAGAGAGATGAGATCTCAACGGGCAACACCCCCAAAGGCCCCAACAAGAAAACACATCTCCAAGAAATGTAATGCCCCAAGACTCAGCTAGGCTGTATGCCTCCCTCCTGATAAAGACCTTATTATCTGTACCTTGTAGTGCATAGCTGCACCCTGCGTTATCTGCAGGAACGTGACGTTGGAGCTGGTATTGATATGCAAGTGGGGAAGGGGCATTAGAGGCCAGAGAGCACTGCTTCAAGAGAAGCTATTCATGAGAGGAATCGAACAGTTAAGGAAGATTTTAACGGTCATATCTCAGGGAACAACGCACATGGGCATTGTAATACAGGACGGGTAGGGGACAGACTGGAATAGTATGTGTGTAAATGCTGTATTTTTGTGAACGTAGAGAAATGTTGTTAAATGGTTTTTTTACAGATCCACCCCACCCCCTTCCAGCCCAGTTACATAGTTTTTAACAAAGCCCCGGTTACACAGATCCCGATGGAGATTTCTGGAGTTTAAGATAAATCTGCGCAGAATGACCAGAAAAACATACTGTAATTGAGAATATATGTATCATATCGTTTTTTACAATTGTAACTTTTATTAAAACACACATACAAAAACATTTTAAAATAAGCTTGTGGACAGTGGAAGCAGGTGAGTTACAAATCTGCTCGCTTACATAAAAATTGAAAATTTTAACAGCATTGGCACAAAAATAATATCCAATTTGAAAAAGATCCTTTTGAATATGCAAACATAAATAAATCAATATAGGCACGATTATTATACCACAACGTCTCTCATGAAGTACAAAAAGCAAACCCAATTCCTGGAATCAGAAAGTAGAAAGGCAGAGGGTATCGTATCAATGAGTTCTATAAACAGACTCTTCCTCTCGCTCCTCCCTATGACTGGTCCGCCGTTCCATGTACGTAGGGATGAATGTCAGCCAAGCGGCAATTGCAAGAACGTGAGTGAGATACCCACTTGTCCAATAGGGACAGCAATAATTGACCACCTACAAATACTATAAAACACTGCCCCCCCCCTCCCATCGTACACAAACATAAGTGGCACTCATGTCAAAGAAACTGTAGTCAAGTAGCTATACCCAAAATCTATTGGGTGTGCATTTTCCCACCAAAGTCCTTGACGGTTCTTCTTTGCATTGTATCTGGGAGACTTTAGAGTACATTTTGCATAGACAATAATAAATACTAATTTGAACACAAACATATAGGTCCTAACACTAACAATAAAGTCATTGTACTACAGGCCATCATTTCTAATGGCTTTAACAGGGAACTGCAGAGTACCATTTAGGCCCTACACAGCCTATGAAGCTGTGCCCTTTTAGGTAGCCGTGGCTATGATCGCTGATCAGAAGGGTTTTGTTTGCAAAAAACCAAGAGCCAGACCTGCTCGAAAACCAAAAGATTGGAATTTGATAAATAGTCCTAAAAAGAGTACGTCATCAATAATAAAAGGTCCCACCGTGAAGAGAGACGGAGAAGAGATTTAGATTCTGCATTAAAAAAAAACACAAAAAAACACAGAACTTCTCCATAAAGAAAATTATGCAGTTTCATAAAGGGTAAAAACCAACGTGTGATAACGCAAAGACAGTAGTAAAATAACATGTGAAAGTATTGGACAGTTCCCAAATATTGGGTCTTGGGACACTGAAATTGGCGTGAGAAGATTTATCCTACTATTCTGTGAATAGTTAAGATGTAAGAGGATGTCATATCAGAAGTTCAATATCGATTAACATCCTTCACCAAACAGTAAAAGACAGAGTGACTGGAGATGTGAATATGGGGTTTTAGCTTACATATTTGTATAGCATTGGATTATTGGAGAAAGAAATGGATTTTTGGGTGGTTCTGATCACACTGTAGAGCTGCTTTGGTCGTCAGTCAGCAGTTAGTTGATGTCTAACCGCTCCGGGGTCAGCATTAGAGGACAGTTATCCAAGGATAAGGCTTAATGAGAGGTTACACAAAGGCACATCTGTTATGGTTAGGAGTGAAGATAAGTTTTCTATAGGACAATTTTAAAACTTGATAACAGTTAACAAATTGGATATAAGCAGGAAATGTAGTGCAATAGTAAACGTTGCTTTAGTGAAGAGAGGGATGAGAAGAGAAGAAGAAGGAAACAGAACGCAGATTTGATAAAGTATACTACAAGTTTGTGTTGACAAATGTCTTGTATCCTACATAAAGCTGACTTAAGGAGCACAAGATTAGACTACGTTATTGTGTTAATTCAAACTCTATAGAGATAAGTCCGGATGGTGCTAAACTGAGATACCGTGATATGACTCGAGTAGTAAGCCGACCGTAGAGTGGAGGAGTGGAAGGTATGTACAAAGCCGAGGAGGACCCCGAATTTCAGAAACAAAAAAAAAATGGAGAAAAAACATAATGACTCGAAGTATTAGCCGAGGGGTGGGGAAATAACTTTGGGTAAGCCTCAAGCATTGGTTAGCACGGCCCAAGCCCCTGAGTTGTCGTAGGAAAAAAAAATAAACACATTGTACTCGGATCTTTCCGACGTCCCCCAGTAGGTCCCTTTCGGTCTCAGAAGGTCTCAGAAGAGAGACCTAAGGTGGACATCAGAAAGGTGTGAGTTTTGTCTTTATTTTTGTAGTTGCTCAGAGTATAAGCCGTTTAGGTTTTTTTGAGACACAATTTTGTGCTGAAACACTAGGGCTTATATATCGAGTATATAAGAGATATGTAAAATTCGTGGATTTGGAAATGAGGTGTTAAATGGCACCTGTTCCCACATTTTAACACAAAATACAGCTATGACACAGGTTCCTATAAATGAGCCCTATTAAAAGCCACCCTCTTTTAGCCCCCCAAAAAATTAGTTTTTCCTCACATCCCACTAAAAATCATGTAGAGTACCTGTGAACACAGGGAAGTGCTGTCACTGCTCGGCCGGTCTAACGGCTCCTCTCCTGCCGCTCCTCACCATTCAACCTCCACTTCATGTCATGTGAACACAGTGATGTCATCTAAGGGCCCTTTAACATAACATTTGCACAAAAGAAGTCAACACAGATCATCTGTCTCTCCCCACCCTCAGGAATTTCCTCCCCCCCCCCGCCTCCGTGGCTGTATACGCCAGGCGCCCCCCCACTCTGTGAATGATATACTGCAGCCCAGCCCCCCCGCCTCCGGACTGTATACTGCGCCCCGCCCCGCCACCCCCCCCCCCCTCCCCCCCAGCGACGTTTTAGACTTGCCTCATTGACTATAACAAAAGAGTCAGTTAAAAGTCTTTTAGAAGAGATGGATAGAAAGGCTATCAATAAAAGACATTTTAAAGGGGTACCTGTTGGTGAACCGGAGTTCTCACATGCTCATTGCATGTGCCACAAGGGTAGGAGTGTAAAATCCACTTCTCAATTGCACTCCACCCTAGAACGTACAATTGTAATAACATATAGAGTTCCTCTCTAGATATATATAGTCTGTATTGTCATGCATTTGGTACAAATACCCGGGATAGAAATAATGGGATAGCACATCATTTAATGTAATCCAATTCCAACATACATACAGTTTGTAAATGTATCATTGGATTTGGGTGTCCTGGGACACTTTTAACCACCTTTCACCTATCTAGAAATGGCTCACCTTGTGCCATAAATGTTCTTGGGTCACAATTTTAATGGTAATGTCAAGATAAAATGATTTCTGTTTAAACCACACCACAAGAAATTAATAAATGGATTGAGGTGGCAGCGCTGTGCATTTGGTTTTTGGTGCAGTTAATGTGAGATTCTGATGAATGAAGGCAATAACTCGCCCCCATGTTGTCTCTGCTGTACTTGTATTGCCCTGTCCAGCAACTAATGTTAAGGAGAATACCGGAGGTAATGTGAATACGTAGTGAGGGGCATGTGTATAAAAGTCACTAGTGAGTTTACAGCATTGTGTGTTAGGCCAACGGTTGACAGCGTAGGTAACATTTACAATTACCATGGGTATAGAGTACTAGTACAATCCGGCTTGTTGGGCACACACAATGCGTAAACTACTATGAGCTTGTTATCAGCATGCCCCTTTCATAAGCTACTATCAATTACCCCGGGTACATTCATAAGTGTCACGTCTTTTGTGAACTTCTGTCTCTCCTGTAGCCTCCTTTTTATTCATTCATGTTTTTATTTATTAAGTACACATATTGTACTAAGAAGTATAGATTTCCCTTTCACAGCACAAAGTTTCATTCAATCTTTAGTTTTATTCATCTGTCTTATTTTTTTTATATTTACATTTGCTGGTCATGGGAGGATGAAGTAGAGTTCCCTGGTCACAACCCCTCACAGAGGTTAGCATTAGATTAGGTAGAAGTCTTGATGGTACAACTATTACGAAATAAAGTAGATAGTTTTTTGAGTTAGAAGGTTGGGGGTGGTAGACGATGTCACTAAATAATTTTGTAGTATTTTATAGGATTGATACCAGCAAAGTGGACACTAGTTCTCACTAATGTGGATGAATTGTTGGTGGACATGGCCCGACATCGATAGCAGCCTGATATCCCATATCAACCGCTTTATGTGGTACACCTGGTTAAGCATGGAATTTAGGAGAGTAACTTGCATGCAATTTGTGTGTTGTGTTTCATCTTTATAGAGGCTCTCAGCTGTGTTTTCTACCACGTGTGGGCAATTATCAGAACCCACAAAACTGAGGGCCCAAGTGAATTGGGTTACACTATCTAGTGATAGAAAAATTGAAAGAAACACTAAGAAAAACATCCTATGCTAGAAGGTTGGCAGAGGGAAAGAATAGGGTAGATGTTTTATATCAGAAACCCCTTTTAAGGGTGATTGACACCAATTTAATTCCTTTAAAGAATGTAAACCCACAGAATCCGGAAGCCCCTGTGTGTAAGCATATTATTGGTTACTGCCACCTCAGAAATCCGGTTGCACATCACAATTAGTCACGTTTTGTATTAGTAGGTCTAGCTTTGTGTCTTCCTTGGACCTGCCATGTAGGACCATTATGTTGAGAAGGGCTCAGCATGGTCTGTGTCTTCAATATAAAACTTTAAGGGACATAGTTTCCTTATAATTCAAACCCAATTCCTTTTGTTAGATAGCAACTGTGTACACATCAAGACCGATGCATTTAAGTTGCCAAGTGCAGGATGTTATTACCGCCTACGTCATAAAAAGCTGATGTAGGGAGACCTACCTATGGATAGTGTGCTCAATTTTCTGACTGCCAGAGGAAAAGAAGAAAACCCGTTTCACTACGGGAACCTATCGATACCTTTGCGGGAAAAGCCAACCATGAGGAATGACCAACAAGATCTGCCAGTGTACTGCTATGTAAATAATATGTTACACCTCAATGCCAGAAGTGGTAAATTACATCGGACTATGGCAGTGAAATGACAGATGCTATAACAGCTGCCGCAGCGGTACATAGTCAAAGGCAGTAATAGAGTCATAAGGAGGGTAATCAACACCCAGGTTTTGTTTGCCAGTGTTGTAGTAACTTAGCGCTGAAGGAAAGATCCAAGTAATATAAAGTACACAAAACATTCAAGATTTCGGTAGGTATTAGAGGCGTATTAGTGGCAACGCTGCAATGACAATCACATCTATGGTGGGATCAAAAGGCAAGGAATAGACTGAATAGGAGGAATATGAAGGAGGAATACTTGCCAGAATTGTTTCCTCCTGTAAACCTATTAGAGAAGGGTTAAGGTAAAGATGGAAAGAAAAGAGAATTAATAAAAAGCTTTCCAATATTTGTACCCTGATGTGATGTTGACAGAAAAGTGGATAGCGCCGTAAAGAGCATACGCTATTGGAACACAGTTTTGGATCAGAACAGTGAAAAATAGATGGAATGCAAAATCGGTAGGGAAAGGGGTAGTAGGTAGGAAGGTTGAGGAACATGTGTTACATATCTGGTTGCCGGTTATACATCAGGTTGTCACAGCTACTATTTTATATAGATCAGTTAATTTCACTCTTCAAAGGCACTGCCACTAGAGGGGCCTTAGATGGCGGTCTAGTCCACGACAATATGGGGGATCCCGTTCGTGTGTTCGTCCTAACCAATCTGATATGAATAATCTATACCACGGATAGGCCATTTTAATTATCGATGTAAACATATTTGGTATAAGCTGTGAGCAAAGCCTTCACCTGTCAAGTCAAACATGTGAATACAGTTGTTTTGTTAAAGGGATTGCACTTCAGGATTAAAGTGTCTTGTTTGGTAATGATAGATTGAAGTAAGTTCATCAATTTTTCCAAATATACTTTCTGTTGTAATCAAATCCTCCTGGTTTTCTAGATCTCGACTGGTTGCGGTCCTTCTAGACTTGGACACACAGAACCATTTCTCTTTGTATAAAGGCAGTATGAAAATGTCTCCCAGTTAATATTTACCTTGTCGACCAATTGCAAGTAGTTAGTGCTTACGTAATGCAATAATAAATCTGAAGATATTGTCTTAGGCTATAAAAAAAGGACTTCTTTCTGCATTGTTCTTTGGCTTAATCAATATCTTGTTAAAAGCAAAAGAAAAAAAACTTATTCTGGCCATGACCAGATTGTTTTCTTTTAATGGATTTACTTGAGAAGCAAAGGTGATGGATGAGTGCGTTACATGTTAAGACTGAGTTGAAGCGCAATGCAAATTGATGGCCGAATAACATGAGATGACTGATGTCTGAGTAGAACATCTGGATGGCAAATCACCTAACGTGCCTTCCTTGTCGCTGTCCCCGCCGCTTGTGCTGAAATGAACGGACAGAGGACCCCCAGACACACGTCCCATGAGGGCGGGTTGCTCTGCAGTCACAGATGATGAAGGACGTGTCCACCTGAGCAGTGACAGCTTTAACATCCCGTGGATCGTATAGCAGCCTTCTTCAGCGTCGTCTTCATGGGCCGCCCATGTTTTAGGAGATGGCAAAGTGATCTGCAAACACAGTCGAAAGATGATATAGTGCAGGATCATACTTGGTTTATTTGCATTTCTAACACAGCAGCATTAACAAGAATTATAGAAGAACACTAAAGCTAAATGAAAAATAATAAAAACAGGATTGAAGGATCACAAGCAGCGTCTCAGCAGGTGCAGTGAGCAGGAAGTAGTAGTACGCTGCTCACAGTGCGAATGCATGTGGGAGTAGGCGGACCAGGTAAGTATACCAAAGTGATAGTAGGAGGGAACTGTCACCCAAAGCAATACTGCAGGAGCACTGACTAAAGGAAGCAGCTCCCTAGCGTACCCCAGGTACAAGCAGTGTTAAACGCTGGCTGTTATCAGAACATACCGATAAGCGACTAGGGGAAAACACGACATATTACATAGCGGACCGGCGATTCATGAGGGGGGGTGGTACCGAGGAGAAGCATTACAAGATGGTTGTAGGAGTGGGCGCTCTGGCAGAGAAAGCTACTAAGGAAGGGGACGGAAGGATGAGACGCCTAGTACAACACCTTGATTAATACGTTGGACGGCTGTTAGCTTGGTCCGGTGGGGTTGGACAGCTATGTGACGGCAGGTTCCTTGGATTATTGGGAGGTTCTGGTATAAAGATGGCGATTTTAACACTGCTATACTGGGGTTAGTTTAGAGATAGGAGCTTGCTTATTTCGGGGTGACAGGTCGTCTTTAAGGGAGGAGGGGGGGGGCTGGGCGCGTGGGGGGTGGGGAGTGTGGGGGGGGAACAGAGGAACACCACCAAGCCAAATTGTCTAAGTTTAGTTTTTCCAAATATCCCTGAGTTGTGTGTCAGGTGGTCCTTTTTGACACCGATCAGTTTTCCCCACAAACTATTTTGTCTCCGTTAAGGGTCAGAGGCAATTATATTACCAATTTTGAACGTAAATAAATAAATACCAGCAATTGACAGCATAAGAATTGACACTAAACCCCCCATCAAACAATAGTTTTCTTAAAAGGGTGAAGCATTATTCAAATATCTCATGCAGCTGTTGAAGAGTTTGATTACATTACAACACTAGGCAACCTCATGCAATATTTGATTTTTTAATTAGATGAACAACATATTGAGAAGAAAAACAAAAAAAATTCGTTGTGGCAAAAAACAATGTGCCCCCAAAAAATAATAATAGTTTTACTTTAACCCCTGAACCGGTAAAACAGTAATGAAACCACTGTAGATGTCAGATCCCTCAGCTCCTTGTTGCTTTCAACTTAAGAACGTTTTTTGTCTAATTCACATTTGGAATTTTCACCAGCACCTTCACAGATAACTAGGCCTGGATAGATGAACATAATAATACATTCACCTGAGAAAGTTTAAATTTGTTTACGCTAGAAACATGTAGACCTGTGTATACACATTCGTCGTGCAGAACCAATGGTCTAGCCATTTTGGAATGCCAGGGGGCAACGCAAAAAATTACGAGAAAAAATGACACATCAGTAAGGGGTTAAACATGTACAGGCCGATTGAGATTGAGTACTTCATTTAGGTGGGGTAATGATTTTATGACGAAATAAACATGTATTTTGGTTGAAAATTGAAATGCTAACCATTTTTATCTTTTGGACCACAAGTCGATAACTGCAAGTACTAGTACATAAGATAACAACAGTAGCCAGCAATATACACGTGCTTTATGTGACAATGGTTTATGTAGCTCTCATGTGTTGAATATGATATAAGAGGGACTTGTTTGATATGTATCGATTATTTTAAAAATTTTCAGCAAAACGCAAAAATCAGACTTTTGATAAACTTTACAGGGTAGCCTGCTTTCTTAGATTTCCAAGTCACTTGGAGGCCTAAATAGTAAAGTAATACCCTATAAAGAAACTACACCCCTAAAACGTATGCAAAAACAACTTTATGGGTTTATTCATCTAAAACTAATTGTGTGCAATTTTAAATAATTTTTTTTTGATAAATGTTTTTTTTTTTTTTTAATATATTTACACATTCTCACCCATTTCTCCAAGTATAACAATCACCCCATATGTGGTGGTTCCTGCTGTATGGGCAAAAACGCCAGGGCATCGAAGGGAGGAAGTGCCGCTATTCACAGCAGATTTGCATTATTACGTTATAAGGCTACTAAAAATCTAATTTTAGGGATCTTAGCTATGGATGAGATTTCTTAACTCTTGGGAGTATGAGGGAAATAAATCGTCAATTCTGGTTTGTAGTTTTTGGGGGGGACATTTAAACATACTAATAATAAAATATGTTCTCTTTAATGCTATCGATCATACGATTACGGTGTGAATGTCATCATTAATTTTCATATATTTTATCATTTACTCTGAGAAAAACTTATTACAGTATAGAGGCAAAATCTCTGGTTTTGATCACTTCATATCTCTTTTCTAATACATACATAACTAATATTTTTTGGTGACAGAGATGGTTGAGAGCTTATTTTTATGTCTTTTCAGTGGTACCATATTGGAGCACGCACACAACTTTTGTGACACTTTTTAGACCATTTTGTGTAAAGGAATCTATGATTTTTTTTTGTTGTTTATGGCGTTTCACAAGTGGGCCCAATAATGTTTTCAAGGTAGGTGACAGATTGTATGGACGCAGCATATTACCAAATATGTAGGGTTTTTTTTGTACTTTTTTATTACAGGTGAGGGTGAACAAGCAATTGCTCTTATCACTGAAAGCATAACTGTAAAGTTACTGACAAAAGATCGTTTTGTACAGCTGGAGAGACCTTGATAAAAAATTCCAGAACAACGGATCATATAAATCTGATTCAAGCTCATACTGAGGTAGGTGGGCAACTTACTGGTATTGACATTCAGCTCACCTCACGGCAGCAAGAAGAGGAGGCATGTTTGCAATGGCCGATTTGAAGCATGTGATGTGTCACAGCTTCTGACTCACACCAGGCCATCTCGACCCTTCCTGTCATTCTTAACTGTAATACGGATTTCCCATGGCAACCACAAAGCTTGGCAAATGACAACCTCTGCTAGCTCCAAACACCTGCAGATAGCTAATTCGAGAAGAATTGCCGAGTAGGCAAAAGTTTTAATACGACAGTTGTCTTAAAACAGTAGTGTAATACACTGTATTACCCTTTTTAATTGTAACACAAGGGAGCATGCCAGAATGCATTGCGCATCCCCAGGCACTGGCAAGAACCTGGTCTGCCAGCGGAGAACTGTTTACGGAACCTTTTTTTTAAAGAAGAGCAAGAACAGAACTGCAAAAATTGGCAGGGAGGGAGGGGACATTCTTAAAGAAGAGCAGAACAGAACTGCAAAAAATCTGGCAGGGACATTCAGGCACCAATGACTCTTGGTCAACTAAGGGTTAAGGAACCATCATAGATAGAATATGGACATCAGGTAAATACATGACCACTCTGGGAGAGTAGAAATTCTGAATATACCTACCGTCGAACAGGTTGTGCAAGCTTGCTGCGAGGCACTGGTATACCACCTCCAGATGGTGTGCTAGGTCTGGGTAGACCACTCCTTACTGGTGTGCTAGCTCGAGGCACTGGACTTGCAGAGCCGGATTGTTGGTTAGATGGTGGACCCGACGTAGGGTAGTTCTGTACAGCAGCAACGGCTTCTTGTGTAAGCTGAGAGCCTGGGTTGGATAAAGCCTTCATCGGCTGCCGTAGTGCTAATGGTGATGGGGCTGCCGGTGACCGGAACTTGCATGGAGATGGTACTTAAGGGGAAAAAAAAAAGAAAAATATTAACCAGAATCCCTAAAAATCCTGCATACAATAGGCTGGACACAAGACATAGATGGATGTAAGAGAACAAGCTGGGTATGATCAAGCCTGCAGAACATTGCTTACAGGAATGTCAGGTCTCAGCCAATCCCCTCCATCTACACACAATCCAAGCATCAAGGTTTGTTTATGACAAGGTATTATATTTGGTTAGCAAAAAATATGTTAAGAATAAATTCAAAGCCATCTGCTCTTGCTTACTAACCTTGTAGGAACTCGTAGCTGATGATTTAAACTGAGTTTTCAATACAATTTACCAATATAAATAAGGGTTACAGTTGTATCACAGAAAACATGGCAGTATACCACTCAGTAGATTGACAGTTCCTGTTCTGTAGAGATCACTTCTATGATCATCTCATTATCATTGCCTGTAGCCACGCCCCCTGCACGGAGCTCAGAGACACTTACTGATTACTTCCTGTCAGCACATGGTGAGCAGACAGAGAGGCTGCAAACTACAAGCTACAAGGAGATATGTGATCGGGGGAAAGAAGGAGGAGGGAACATGTCTGTGAGATATAGCAAAGCCCACAGTGTAACAGTGTTATGGTCTATCAACCTCTGTGTAATCATCCCATGCATCTCTGATCTGTCTCATCTCTGTGTGAGTACAATGTCAGAAGTCGGATGAAAGCGTATATAAATCCATTACCCTGATAATCCAACCACATTGTCACCCCATAGAACTAGATGGATAATACAGGAATGTGTCTGCTTAGAAAGGCCCCGCCCACACACTAGGATTTTACACTAAGCAGCCTAGGGAGTGATAGGAGCTAAAACAGCAATAAAACTGAGTAAATTAAGGTGTTAAAATGATCTGTATTGTGTAAATCTCACTAGGGTTTGAAATGTGACAATTTTCTTTCGTGGGAAAAACCCCTTTAAAACCTCTATAATCCCCCAAGATCAGCAAAAGGTGATGTCGCTACACGCTTAGCCTACAACAATTGTAAATTAACCCCTAGGCGCACCAGGACGTTATAGTACGTCCCCGGGGCTAGATGCTTAGCGCACGGGGACGTTCTATAACGTCCTGCTTCTGGCACCGGCTCACAAACGGAGCCGGTACCAGAAGCAGCGGCTGTCAGCTGTCTAGTACAGCTGACAGCCTCCGCTAACACCCGCGATCGGAGCCGGCTCCGATCGCGGGTGTTAACCCCTTACACGCCGTGGTCAAACATGACCGCGGTGTGTAAGGGTGTTTGCGCTGTGGATCGGATTGCCCGTGCCGCTTACCGGGGGATCCGATCCACTTCTGGGCAGCTCCGAAAAAATTCCAGCAACACCGGTATCATATAAAATCTGATTCAGCTAATACTGAGGTAGGTGGGCACTTCCTGGTATTGACATCAGCTCACCTCACTGAAGCCAGAAGAGGAGAGCATGTTTGTAATTGGCCGATTTGAAGCATGTGATGAGTCACATGCTTCTGACATCACTACAGGCCATCTCGACAAGCCTCCTGTCATCTCTAACTGTACTATACGGTTTCCCATGGCAACCACAAAGCTTGGCAAATGTAAAACCTCTGCTAGCTCCTAAACACCTGCAGATAGCTAATTCGAGAATTGCCGAGTTAGGCAAAAGTTTTAATACTTTACAGTTGTACTTAACACAGTGTAATACATCTGTATTACCCTTTTTAATGTAACACAATGAGCATGCCAGAATGCATTGCGCATCCCCAGGACACTGGCAAGACCCTGGGTCTGCCATCGGAGAATCTGTTTACGAGAACCCTTTTAAAGAAGAGCAGAACAGAACTGCAAAAAATCTGGCAGGGACATTCAGGCACCAATGACTCTTGGTCAACTAAGGGTTAAGGAACCATCATAGATAGAATATGGACATCAGGTAAATACATGACCACTCTGGGAGAGTAGAAATTCTGAATATACCTACCGTCGAACAGGTTGTGCAAGCTTGCTGCGAGGCACTGGTATACCACCTCCAGATGGTGTGCTAGGTCTGGGTAGACCACTCCTTACTGGTGTGCTAGCTCGAGGCACTGGACTTGCAGAGCCGGATTGTTGGTTAGATGGTGGACCCGACGTAGGGTAGTTCTGTACAGCAGCAACGGCTTCTTGTGTAAGCTGAGAGCCTGGGTTGGATAAAGCCTTCATCGGCTGCCGTAGTGCTAATGGTGATGGGGCTGCCGGTGACCGGAACTTGCATGGAGATGGTACTTAAGGGGAAAAAAAAAAGAAAAATATTAACCAGAATCCCTAAAAATCCTGCATACAATAGGCTGGACACAAGACATAGATGGATGTAAGAGAACAAGCTGGGTATGATCAAGCCTGCAGAACATTGCTTACAGGAATGTCAGGTCTCAGCCAATCCCCTCCATCTACACACAATCCAAGCATCAAGGTTTTTTTTTTTTTTGGTATTATATTTGGTTAGCAAAAAATATGTTAAGAATAAATTCAAAGCCATCTGCTCTTGCTTACTAACCTTGTAGGAACTCGTAGCTGATGATTTAAACTGAGTTTTCAATACAATTTACCAATATAAATAAGGGTTACAGTTGTATCACAGAAAACATGGCAGTATACCACTCAGTAGATTGACAGTTCCTGTTCTGTAGAGATCACTTCTATGATCATCTCATTATCATTGCCTGTAGCCACGCCCCCTGCACGGAGCTCAGAGACACTTACTGATTACTTCCTGTCAGCACATGGTGAGCAGACAGAGAGGCTGCAAACTACAAGCTACAAGGAGATATGTGATCGGGGGAAAGAAGGAGGAGGGAACATGTCTGTGAGATATAGCAAAGCCCACAGTGTAACAGTGTTATGGTCTATCAACCTCTGTGTAATCATCCCATGCATCTCTGATCTGTCTCATCTCTGTGTGAGTACAATGTCAGAAGTCGGATGAAAGCGTATATAAATCCATTACCCTGATAATCCAACCACATTGTCACCCCATAGAACTAGATGGATAATACAGGAATGTGTCTGCTTAGAAAGGCCCCGCCCACACACTAGGATTTTACACTAAGCAGCCTAGGGAGTGATAGGAGCTAAAACAGCAATAAAACTGAGTAAATTAAGGTGTTAAAATGATCTGTATTGTGTAAATCTCACTAGGGTTTGAAATGTGACAATTTTCTTTCGTGGGAAAAACCCCTTTAAAACCTCTATAATCCCCCAAGATCAGCAAAAGGTGATGTCGCTACACGCTTAGCCTACAACAATTCCCGGGTTTTGGTGCAATTTACAATTTCCATAGATTATTTAAAAAAAAAACTTTTTTTTCAAGGGAACCTGTCACCAGGCAGTCGAGCTTCTGCAACCTGTCTTTAGTAAAAATGAGGTCTTTGGTGACAGGTTCCCTTTAATAATGTTCTAATAATAAAATTCTAGTTCTAGTCTAGTATTCTAATAATATTATAATAATGGATTCATGCCAGTATGCAAAGACTTAGAAGCCCTGGAACCAAAAAAAAGGACAAGAATGGACCATGTATATAATTTAGGAGCTGGTCTAGCAGCCCAAGGATTTCAGCATGCGCATATGGTGCAATATGATGTGTACTTTGCATGTGGAAGTCCTGTAATAAGCAGGCGATCGGCGGCAGAGCACAGCCCCATCAGACAACCAGCAGGTTTTATCTACACTGGTGGTGGTGGTGGAATTACCTCCTTTGGCGGACGCAACACCCCGTTTTGTTTTCTGGGATGTGCGTGGAATACTTATCTGCCTTTTTGAAGCTGTTGAAACAGAATGAAATATGTAATTAATCCAGAAAACATTAGCTGGCTGCGGGTTACTAAGTGCAGATACAGACCAGGACCCATATAATTCATGGGGTGGCTGAAAAAGCTGGAAAAAAAGGACGTGCAGAGGTGTGTGGCCAAGGTCAGGGGCCGTGGTTAGAGGAGTGAAAGGCTCTGCCTATATGTGACATTTATGCCAGAATATTAGCATAAAGCGGGTGAGATATTCCCCTACAGATTTCTGACCAATTCTAAAAACACACAAACATAATATCTGACTTGTGAATTGCCTTAGGATTGTGACTACTGTAGAATTAATTTGTTTTTAACCAGTAACTTTATTCCTAGGGTAAGAAGAATTACAGAGATACGAAACATATAGGACATGATTTATCAGCGCTTCATGGGCAGTTTTCTGGCCTAGATTCAATGAAATAATTGCAATATTTTGCGAAATGCAGGAAATTGACGTTACTCTTGCAACTACGCCACCTCCACGCCATGTGCCGCTGGAGTGGACCAGCGTAAGATGCTCCTGCCTTGTGCCTGTGCACTAGCTAAAGCCTGCAAATATTATCTGCCGAATGTTCACAGGGTTTTACACAAAACTGCACTAGAGTCTTCCACCGAGTCTTAGATAGGTGAACCAATCTGCTGTGGCCATAGGGCTCAGTCAGCGTCAACCCCCCCCCCAACCTCTCACTTATTTCTTTCCTCCAACTGGACCATCATTCCCATTGTCTATGTGCGTTATATTCTGGGGGGGGGGGGGGAAGGGAACCTGTCACCAGGCAGTCGAGCTTCTGCAACCTGTCTTTAGTAAAAATGAGGTCTTTGGTGACAGGTTCCCTTTAATAATGTTCTAATAATAAAATTCTAGTTCTAGTCTAGTATTCTAATAATATTATAATAATGGATTCATGCCAGTATGCAAAGACTTAGAAGCCCTGGAAGATGAACCAAAAAAAAGGACAAGAATGGACCATGTATATAATTTAGGAGCTGTATGCGCATATGGTGCAATATGATGTGTACTTTGCATGTGGAAGTCCTGTAATAAGCAGGCGATCGGCGGCAGAGCACAGCCCCATCAGACAACCAGCAGGTTTTATCTACACTGGTGGTGGTGGTGGAATTACCTCCTTTGGCGGACGCAACACCCCGTTTTGTTTTCTGGGATGTGTGTGGAATACTTATCTGCCTTTTTGAAGCTGTTGAAACAGAATGAAATATGTAATTAATCCAGAAAACATTAGCTGGCTGCGGGTTACTTAGTGCAGATACAGAACAGGACCAATATAATTCATGGGGTGGCTGAAAAAGCTGGAAAAAAAGGACGTGCAGAGGTGTGTGGCCAAGGTCAGGGGCCGTGGTTAAAGAGGAGTGAAAGGCTCTGCCTATATGTGACATTTATGCCAGAATATTAGCATAAAGCGGGCGAGATATTCCCCTACAGATTTCTGACCAATTCTAAAAACACACAAAAATAATATCTCACTTGTGAATTACCTTAGGATTGTGACTACTGTAGAATGGATTTGTTTTTAACCAGTAACTTTATTCCTAGGGTCAGAAGAATTACGGAGATACGAAACATATAGGACATGATTTATCAGCGCTTCATGGGCAGTTTTCTGGCCTAGATTCAATGAAATAATTGCAATATTTTGCGCAATGCAAGAAATTGACGTTACTCTTGCAACTACGCCACCTCCACGCCATGTGCCGCTGGAGTGGACCAGCGTAAGATGCTCCTGCCTTGTGCCTGTGCACTAGCTAAAGCCTGCGAATATTATCTGCTGAATGTTCACAGGGTTTTACACAAAACTGCACTAGAGTCTTCCACCGAGTCTTAGATAGGTGAACCAATCTGCTGTGGCCATAGGGCTCAGTCAGCGTCAACCCCCCCCCCAACCTCTCACTTATTTCTTTCCTCCAACTGGACCATCATTCCCATTGTCTATGTGCGTTATATTCTGGGGGGGGGGGGGGGCCTTTTGCTTTTGTGGGGGATTTTTGGGGTTCAAGACACAAACAAACTACAATTCCTTTCATACGACCTGGAATCAAGACTTTTCCCCACAGTACCTCAATGCCAAGTCGTTTAGGAGCAGGCCGGGTTTTGGCACAAGGTTAAGTGCAATCCTAGGCAGGATCTGGTGTAGAATTAATCAGTGTGCGCTCCCAATATACTAGGACACCAGCTCTTGATAACTTCCTACCCTATATTTTATATTCCCAATGGGAAATTATACAAGGTTTTGCTGAACATAGTCATAAAATTTATTTATGCCTGACACGTAATCTGTATATGATTCCCGCATTGTCGGGCATAAGTCTTGTTCATGAACCCCTGCAACTTCCCCATTTTCTAATTTTTACTGTTGTACACAATAAACCTTACCTGTGTACTTGGGGTTTTTTCCACGAAGGCAAGTTAGGCCCCATCTCCGTCAGATTGATGGAACAGAACTGTCATGCGCGGCCGTCTACTCCATTCGTCTGAGGTTGGTCGCCCCCTCGTTTTCACGATCGCGAGACTCCAGCTGGTCAGCAATATGGATAGGGCCTAACTTTCCTTTGTGGGAAAACCCCTTAAAAAAATAAATAAAAAACACTAAATTATTCATTTCTCAGAATCCATCATGATAAACCAGGACACTTCCTCATAGATCCAGGTTCCATGACTGTGGTATATGCTTATTTTTGTTATCCATGGCCTCCTTCCTTCTAAAATCAACTTTTAAAATTATACTAATGAGCCAGAAGGCCCAGGTGCACGTTACCTTCAGTGTTGAAGATTCACCCCCCCCCCCTCACTGTGTGGTGAAACGTGCTCTGATGCAGTAAGATTACATCAGGCAAAGGGAAGGGGGAAGTACTGAGGGAGCAGAGGGGAGGGCGACACAGTGTAACAGTCTGAAGCCGCAGCACAGAGGAGCTTGCTCCCCTGCAACAACTGCCCAGAGCCCTTGTGGCTCATTAGCATAATTTTGGTGGTTGATTTTAGAAGGGAAAGGCCATGGATAACAAATGTAAGATTACCAATGTCATGGTACCTGGATCTATGACCAAGTGTCACTGGTTTATCATTTCTTTTAATACTACGTATAAAAATGCATAATAAAGGTTGTGATATCTTTACATGGCTGTGCGGTTTGCGCTTTGTATGGACTGAAAAGAACAATTCCCCGATCTCCCAGTGCGCTGTTTAATCTTTTCCTCTGGAGACAAAGTTCAAAGCTCAGACATAAAAGTGGTCATAACATAATAAATCGGCTTTTATACAAAATGCTCAATATACTTTGTGCAGTTTCTCACCACAGCACAGCGAAACTGCACAAAGCGACAAATATAACCTACAAATCGGAACAAACATGGAAGATGCTGGCAACAAAAGTTAGTCTAAATGTGATGTTAGAACACGCAGGGGGCCATGCACATGACAAGCAAATCAAGCATTTTTACCAAAATATCACCATTTCATACACATAGGAAGACTATAGCACATCCAGAACATTTATTTTCTCCCTTAAACACGTCAGGAATATTCGAGAGACGAAAACCCCCAAAAGTCCCTTAAATATTGTAGTGTAGTGTCCCATATATGAACACTATCCAGGGGCTAACGCTTCACGGAATTTCAGCAGCAGTACACCCAGAATTCAGTACACATGTCCTGGACCTTAGGTGCATGACAGTGTAGCCAAAGTGTAAATCCCAGCTTCCGTGAACCATTGCTGGAACCACAAAAGTGACCACAAATCTATGCATTTTAAAATGAAATGTGCAACTATGAAATTACATATATATAACTTTATATCACTCATATTTCTGGGGAACTTTTTACCATTCACCATCACTATTTAAAGTCTTTAAGGGGTTATCCCATCATAGAAAGTTTTCCCCTATGCACAGGATGGGGGACAACTTCCTCATCGGTGGGGGGCCCAACTGTTGGACCCCCACTGATCACGAGAACTGGATCCAATCTGTTTCTTTTACATAATATATTGTTACTTGAGAAATCTCATACTAGGACTCCACTTACTGGAAGAGCTAGGTCCTCGAGATGCTCCACCATTTGGCACTTGCAAATTTGACTCCAAACTTCTGCTGTTCTTCACAGCCTCCACTGTCTGTGCAC
Organism: Engystomops pustulosus; assembly: GCA_019512145.1. Taxonomy (NCBI): domain Eukaryota; kingdom Metazoa; phylum Chordata; class Amphibia; order Anura; family Leptodactylidae; genus Engystomops; species Engystomops pustulosus. The sequence goes on along the minus strand of CM033641.1, from coordinate 41,515,801 downwards.
CCGTGACCCTAGAAAGATTTGGAAGACTCCGTCTCAGTTTCTCTATGGGGCGAAATACAGAGTAGAAACAATAAATGAATAAAATGTTAGAGCAGACAAAGCACTTTGTAACACAGAAATAATTTTTGCATTTTTGCTTTTTTTAAGGACTTAAAACTGATCAGACATATTAAGGTTTCAGTAAATAATTGATATTGTTTGTGCATTAAAAAAATTATTATTGAAAAATGTATATAATTTTTATTTAAAAAGCGCCATCAAGTTGCTTAGAGCATTACAGATTCTGGGGAACATATAGAATTTAAAGAAGACATTTCAGAGTAACAGTCATATGAAACAATAGGAATGAGCGCCCTGCTCACAAGAGCTTATAGTCTATGCTTTCTGTATCAATTTCTCACAGTTTTCTAGATCTCTGCTTGCTGTCCTGCTATAGAAAGCTTCTATGTTCGTCTATTTCTTATGAAGGACACGGAGAGGCACAAGCCGTTATTATCACAGTGAGTATCAGAGCCGTGTTATATAAGGGCTTGTGCACATGCGTGTGCATGGACAGATATCTATCCAGTGGAAGTAACAGACGCTTCCCACAGAAGGACAGCATTCCACATGAAGTGCCTCTGATGGAACACAGTATGTCCTTTAGAAATATGGCAATAAGAATGGAAAGGCTACAACTAGGGTGCCTCTGCGCCTGTGCAGTACCTCCTGGCCCTTTGCCGAGTTTACTGAAGCTGTGTACTCAAGGGAGCTCCGCGCAAGTCAGGAGCCGCTGCACATGCGCAGGCCTATCTCAGCCAACTTTAACCTGTATTGTGGACGCTGCGGGGGATAAGACTACTTAAACACCACCTAAAACTCTGCAGAGGCTAGGGAGACATCCCAGTAGATTTTCCAGGCTTATAACTATATTATAAAAGACAGAAAATGGTATGACCTTTTGTCCCAAAAAACTAACAGATGACTCTGGCATAGGGAATCTGTGTCTGGATCCACTTTGCCAAGTAGATTCCAGGTGATAGGCATAACTGTAGAAGCCCCCCCCCCCTCCAATCACATTTGGAATTATACAATATTCCACCAGTTAATTTACCTTCATTTTTGACCACGTTTGTTTGCATGTCAGTGGCGTGTCCCTGAAGCGAGAGGCGAGGCTGCTGGAGGCGGCTGAGTATAGGCTGTGGAGAAGATCCCCTGTACTCCAAATTGCGGGCAGGAGACCTGGAGCGCGGGGAATTTCTGGGCGAGTGTCTGGGCGAAGGGCGAGGAGAGTGCCGTGGAGATGGTGAGAATCTGCTCACGGACAAATGTGCAGAGTGCTGGACCGCATCCTCATCATCTTCTAAGCTTTGAGCGTCAAGTTCCTGGTCACTATATGTCCCTCTCCTCATGGAGTGACATGAAGAGCCGGAGCTGCGCCGGGAAGCGGTGGCTGCATATTCTTGCCGTAGACCTAGCAGGGTTCAAGACAGAGAAAGAATTGCTTTAGATTTTCACACAGAAAACCAGATGATTTGACACAAATGAGTAAGATTTTACAATTTACAGACCAAGGCTTAAAATGAATCTTCGATCACTATTTAGTTGCATTTTTTAACCCCTTGATGAAATGCACAGCACTAAAACAGCGCAGCTTCATTTGGGGTGTACGGAGACGGCTCTCAGGTTGAGCTTTATCCGTACATGGTGGGCGTTTGCTGCATTATACTGGCACCAGTATACAGTCTTTCGAGGTGTTGGAATGTGCCCTGAATAATCAGTGTCATTCTTTTGGCTCCCAATATGCCAGGCTCTACAGGACATGAAGAATCTTAAAAAGCGCCTTAAAATCAGCGGAGAGACACCACTTAAAACGGTTGTACCAAGTCAGATACCAATCTGATCATAGGGAGTCTAACTGCTGGGACTTCTTCTAATTACAAGAATGGACCCCACTGGTCACAGCAATGGTTGTTCTTTTCTTAGTAACCGATGGAGCAGGTTGAGCATTTGTCCTGTCGCTCATTCAATACAATGGGAGCCTCAGACATTCACAAGCACAGCACTCGGCTCGCTCTCCTATTCACACTCTATGGGGGAGTTGGAGATAGTAGAGCGCTCTGCTCAGCAATTTCCGTCGCCCTCACAATACTGAATAGAGCTACAGGATGCATGCTTGTTCTGCTATCAAAATAGTGAGAACAGGACAGAGGAGAACATGCAAACTTGGTACAGTCCCTTTAATGTATTCTAAGAGAGGGTGCTGGTGTGAAGTCATCTTTTAAGAGGACCTTTCACCACCCCAAATTTATTAACTTTAATGTAGGGACTTGCTTTGTATTGTATTCCGGGCCCCCACTGTTACCTAGATATGAGCCCCGTTCTCTGACTACTCAATGTACTGGATCATCAGAGAGGAGGTGGTGCAGCAGGGGTGGGGGGCGTGTGTATATGATAATGCTCTGATGTCGTCCAATCAGCGGTGGACGGTCTCAGATCACATCTTCCTTAGGCACTGTGAACTTGCAGAGTGGTCTTGCTGTTCTACAGCTAGCGAGACCACTCTGCCTGCTGCTGTTCGCTCTGCACAGTGATGATTTTGTACGCCAGGTGCGCGGTGCTGCAATGTTCAGCACATAGAACAGTGTGATGTCCCTACATTTGGGTATGTTAAAGTTAATAAATTTTGGGTGGTGAAAGGTTCTCTTTAAAGGAAGTTCATATCACAGTATATAAAGCGACAAATATAAGCAAGGGCATTGCCACAGACCAGGATAAATGGCGTTTCATGTGTATGACAAATTCTATGCCAATCCCAGCAGTGACAGGCGTACACCAGGCCCCGTAATACACCGACTATAGAACTTATTTACAACAATCACATAGGATGTTTCCTAATATATACTCACTTTCCTCTTGCATCCGGGCGAGTATCTGGACATCTGTGACATCATTTAGCTTGTAACCTGACCCTACGGAGTCCTCGTCCATCTCAGAGGTACTGAGCTCGCTGTCTACAGAGGATGGCGGACTGACAGGTGGAGGGATTCTCTCACTGGAGTTTCTGTAGTGACCTAAAGGGGAATAAAGCGACAAAAGACACAGATTACTACCGAGTCACAGATTCTGTACAAAAATGATAATAAGGGAAGTCTAACAGATCAGTTAAAATGTCATTGGTTTCTTTTGGAAATACAATGAACTTTTGATGCCTTGTAGCATAACTCTGGACTTCCTATGGTGTCCTCTGGGCTTCTGGCAGTTGAAGTAGGCTGTGCAGCCTTTCACCATCCACTGGAAGTCAGCAGGACACAGGAAGTCCCTAGTCCTGCAGTCAGAAGGCCACGTGGCTGCTTGCGGTTACACAGAAACTGTGTCAACTTTTGTGTTAGTTGTGTAGTTGAGTGGTCAGCACTCATCCCAGTACTACCTTGTGCACGTGGAACAAGCCAGTTAGGGGACATATTAAAGGAAATCTACCACCGGAATAAAGTATTGTAAATCAAGCACACTGACATACTGGTGTGTGGCCTCTCTGGCAGGATCTGCTCTTCTTTCATCCTTTTCCTTTCATAAAAGCCTTTATGTTAAAACAATGACATAAGAACCTAAAAGTAGAGCAGATCCTGCCAGAGGGGGCACTCACCAGTATGTCCTTCATCCTGATGGTAATTTCCTTTAAAGGAGTTGACAACTAAGTGATAAAACTGTATAATTACTAATGGCACACACAAAAAGTGACCAGTCTGGATAAACCTGTTCAGATCCTTCATCTACAATGTGTTCATTTATTTGCTTGTGTCATTAAAAGATTAAACTAAGTAAAATAGTGAAGATGATGACAGAGGATGAATTGTGGTGAAATGGTCCATGCACTGTCCATACATCCTCCCTCCCCCAATGACAGGCTTAAATAGAACATTATTTGTGGCACTCGACTTTGACTATAGGGAAACTATTTAGTAATACATTACATCTGGGCAAGTGCCAAATCCAGCCCTGCTTTGTATTCCAAGTAATGTGATATTCAAAGGCATCATCCGAGCCGAAAATATTCCTCTGTTTGGAAAATAAAGTGTCTCTCAGGAAACAAAAGAGCCAGCAAGTCATAACACAGTACATCGGTGTAATTACCGGGGCCTGGGCTTACTCTGTGCTTACTGAGATAACACTTCACTTGTTCCAATATGAGAAAGCCTTTACCATATATTCACAAGACATTTTACCAACAATTAACAGGTATTGGGACCAGGACTGCAAACCGCTCCAACAAATATCTGCGGGCAGCATGTTATAGAGCAGCAGGAGAAGACAGATTGTACATAGTGTCCTAACTGCAGGCAAAATGTTATAAAGAATAAGGAGATTGTACACCTTGTTTAGTGTTCTCATCGGCAGGTAGCATGTTATAGAGCAGGAGGAGCAAAGCAGATTGCACACAGTATTTAACTTGCAGGCAGAATATTATAGAGCAGGAGAAACTGAGCACAAATATGAATCACAGGAACTTAAAAGGAAATCTATTACTTGGACCAAGGATTGCAAACCAAGCACACAGACATGTATGTGTGTGCCCCCTTTGGCAGGATCTGCTCTTCTTTAAGCTTTAGATGCCCTTGTATTTACAAAAAAATGCTTTAAAAATTATGCAAAATTATCCTGAGGCGCTCCAAGCTACATTAACACCTATGTACCCCAAAGCCCCCAATGCTCATTTGCATCACTAGAAAAGCCTATTTTTTTTTTTTGTAGAAAAAAAAACAAAACCAAACAAAACAGGTCATAGGAAACTAAAAGAAGAGTGGATCCTTCCAGAGGGGGTACGCACCAGCATGTAAGTGAGCTTGATTTACAATCCATCATCCTGGTGGTAGATTTACTTTAAAGTGGATGGCCTATTGTTCCCCATTGACTTCAGTGTACAGGTTATTATTTGGTGGTTGAAGAGGATAGATGAGCTCCCACCAGTAATGATGAGATATCCCTTTATACGGTAGAGATAATTGAGGCAAATTCAGGATAGAGTTTTGGTATTTGTTTTTGTTGCCCTCTTCTAAGGGTGAAGACACACGTGGCGTTTTTAGGGCGTTTTTAGTTTGGGCGTTTTCAGATCGTTAAAAACACATCCGTTTTTTAAAAACGCATGTGTTTTATGAAAACAGATGTGTTTTTGTCTGGTTTTTCGAATTTGCGCAATTAAAAACGGACAAAACCGCATGAGTTTTTAACGATCTGAAAACGCACTAACTAAAAACGGCCCAAAAACGCCACGTGTGTCTTCACCCTAAGGCCGGCGCCACACGTGTCGCTTTTGTCTGCGCTTGCAAACGCAAACAAAGTCGCGCCCACCGGGGCGGGCCTCGGCCCGATCGCAAAAGCGCCACGTGTGGCGGCGGCCTAAGGCTGCATATTTGCAGGTCACCAGTTGTACCAGTGGAGAGTTAATGATGGTCCCATTATGTCTCCTCTATTTGCTCACCTGTGCTGCTCGGCAGAACCAGCTGCCTCACCACCGGAGGTCTCACCAGGGAGGGGGAGCTAAAACCACTGTTATATGGACTTCCACTAGGGTTAGGGCTGTAAGGGTTGTTATAGCTGGAAGTGCTATAGGGAATGCTGTACATACTCTGCCTCTTGCTGGCTGAAATAAAAAAAAAGAAGAAGATCTTCAGACATTGCATCCTGAAATGCTGTGGTTTTCACTACAGACTTTACACCTTGGTGCAGCGCGATACAACTAAATCATGGCAGACCTTGCCCCGTGCGGCTTCACCCTTTTCTACTACAGTTCAAGTTCTCTTTTGTGAAGCTTACAGTACAACAAGCGTCACTGTAAGATACAAAGAGTTGGCTATTGTGTGATTTGGCTGAAGGGCAACCAGCACATAACGTTCCATGTGCCCCAGATTTTCTGGATGACAATTTACAAAACAGACGTCTCGCTCTCAGCAAAATAAAAATAAAAAGATAAAATAGATTTAAAGTAGAACTACAACCAAACACCAAAACCTCTTCATACAGCTCGTTCAGGGAGGAAGTAAAAAAAATAGAAAAAAGAACAACAACCAATCGTCACAACAAATAACAGGACGCATTAGGCCCTCGCTGCGCCCCTTTATCTATCCACACCTTCCAGTGAGAACAGAAACCGGGCATCAGCTGGAGAAACATATTACTCTGCCTCAAACAACTTAAATAGACAGTGTCCATCTTTCTAAGGGGGGGGGGGGGTAGAAGTTTAAATTAGTTAAAATTTGGAATATAAAATAGGAATAGTCTATGAAGTATGTTGAAGGAAATCTACCATCAAAATCCATCATGATATACCAGGGACACTTACTCATAGATCCAGACACCGTGACTGTGGTCATCTAATACCTTTTATCCATGACCCCTTCCTCAAAGTAAACTTTTAAAATTATGCTAATGAGCCAATAGGTCTCTACGTGCTGCAGCTTTACAGGCTGTTAGACTGTCTCCCACTCAACCGCTGTTCCCTTTGCTCCTGCACAGTGCAACAGCCTACAAAGCTACAGCTAAAGTTTATTTTAAAAGAGAGGAGGCCATGGATAGCAAATATAAGAAGATTACCACAGTCATGGTGGTAAGTGCCCCTGGTTTATCCATGCTCGATTTGATGGTAGATTTCTTTTAAAATAATATTGTAGCCTAAAATATTAATCCCCCATCCAGGGCATAAGCGATACATACTAGACTATATGGAGGAATGCCATACGCTGCCATTTCAGCAAAGGCCAATGTTTTGCAGGCTGTAAAGCCTCTTCATGTAGATCAACTGGAAGATGATGATCCACATTGTCCCACTTTTGGTCAGAGATATTCTTACGAAATAACTCTTAATAAGAAGAATCTTACAGAAAAATATCTCCCAAGATCCCAAATTCTCCAGTGTTTCCAACAACCGCAAGGCATCTTGTATTTTGAGGCTATAACTATCTTAGGTAACATAACATAGGCTGTCTGTATGGAGGCACCAGTACTTACCTGACATGGTCTGGTCAAGCCGGTGGATGAGGGATTTTTTTGCACTTTCCAAATCAGGTGTGGGACTATCGAAAACCTGTCGACACCAAACCAATGGACTAATGGAGCTCTGTGAAGAGGATAACCTTTTCTTTGGTGATGTATACAACCTGTATGAAGATAAAGAGACCAAAATTGTATATGACGTAGAATACATGATATATGCTTTACATTTTATTCTGGATGTCATGCAAAAAATTTAAATATTTTACCACCAGAATGAAGGATTGTAAACCAATCACACTGACATACTGGTGTGTGCATCCACTGGCAGGATCTGACCTTCTTTATGGAAGGATTTTTTTTTTAAAGGGATTTAAAATTATGCAAATGAGCCTAAGGGGCTCCAGGCTCCATTAAGATCCATGGAGCCTGGAGCCCCACAGACTCATTTGCATAATTTTTAAAGCGTTTTTTTGTGAAAACCAGGGCATAAAAAGCTAAGTGAAGAGCAGATCCTGCCAGAGGGGGCACACAGCAGTATATCAGTGTGCTTGGTTTACAATCCTTCATCGTGGTGGTTTGATGTCCTTTAAGATAGTTAAAGCAGTGTTCTGGCACCCAAGCACCTACTTAAACGGGTAGTTCCACTAAGCAGACTCGACGAGAAGGAGTGGGAACTTTCACTCCATCAAGCCACGTTTCAGACAATAACCATCGGCTGGAGTATGAGACCCTTTCATTTTAAGCTGCCATACTAATGTGGAGTGCATGTCCCGGACCCCCAGGTATTACACACAGTAGAATGTGGATACATAGAGTGATACAATAGTTATCTGGTGCCAGGTTCCTACATAGAATACATGGGACTTCCGGACCCGGTGATGCACATACAGTGTAGTCAAGATATCGCAATATAGAGAGTCCCCTGATGGTGCAGTAAACCTACAGCAATTCATGAGTCCAATCTAAAATGTGAAAACCTACAGCAATTCATGAGTCCAATCTAAAATGTGAAAACCTACAGGAATTCAAGTGTACAAAATGTGTCAAAACCTTAAAATAAACCCCCAAACATGGCGGAGTCCTCCCAAGTAGTCAGATTAGTATAGAGCCCCTGAATTCACTCCAGCTCATATGTGTGGACCATGTCACAGACTAGACATACAAGCTACACAGGGCGCGCCCCAGTCCAAAAAGCAGCCGACACCCAACACGAATCATTAGACTCTAATGTTTCTAATTGACCTTCCTTTTATTTTTAGCTTTTGATGCAGATTTATGAGCTCCATGATCTCACGTGGATATATTACTATAGCTAGTTATTACTTAGAGGGAAAGTGTCATTTCTGAGACTAGAACAAGAAGATATTGTAGTTCTTTTTCCATTTATCAAGTTATTTCCTCAACTGCTTAGAGCCCTGTGCAAATGCACCTTCAATGGAGACCGATTAGCAAATCATAAAAGTCTATTGTGGGGGAAGGGGGAGCCATGTGATACACACAGGTGTCCGCTGCAGCCAACAGTAGGTATTCAGTCATTTTTTTAAGGAACATTAATAACAATTAAAAAAAAAAATGTAGAAAACTTTCTGCTACAGTAGAAAACTCACTTAATGTACAACCCAGCCTTTGTTGGCTAATGTCAGCTAATCTTTATTTCATAACTCCTTATCTCTGCACCTGTTTTCCACCGTAATGACCATTTAATTTTTTCTGTCAATGCCTTCAACAAGCAATAACTTTTTTTTTTTTATCAATATAGTCGGACAAAATGTGGTTTTTAATAGCACAATTTTGTGTATTCATATGTCCTACTGAGGAACTTTAATTAACTTTTTTTTTTACCATACTGCACAAAAAACCAACGCAAATTTAACACCTTTATAACATTTCTTTCTAGGTCAATATAAATACAGCAATAGAAAGGTAATAAGAGTGTTTTTCTTGTAAAATGAAATCCTTTTGGGATTGCCATAGGGGATAAATACTTTTATAGGTTTTTTTTAGCCAGGCTTGGTCTTTTTTGTTCTTTTAGTTTTTTCTTTATGACTTTGTCCCACTTGGACACTGACATGAGATGTCAATATTTATGTAGTGTAGTGCCTTATATGGTCATATTTATCAGATTTTAAAACCTTTATGAGAAAGCATTCAACAGGCTGCACGCAACTCCATGATAAAACATACAGATGCAATGAGAGTCTCAGAAAACCAAGGCAACATCCAAGCTCCTAGCGTGACCTCTCTAAAGAAAGCCAGCGCTGTCTGTTCTCATCTCTCTCAGTATCTGGAGTCATGTGAAATCACAGCCTGGAGCTTTCTGTTATCTGCTATACGCAGCCCCCACCGCCCCCCCTAGTCCTCGCCTGACTGGGTTATTCTACATTATACTCCCACAGTGCTCCTCGTCACATTACAGAATCAGTCCACAAACTGGCCAAGGAGTAAAGCAGCATCATACATACATCACTACCTACCCTCTCCCATATACACTTTACACAGCTGTCACTACTGCTATCTGGTATCAGCTCTCTCATACCCATGTATGTACCACTTAGCATGCATGTCAAATCACTCACAGATACAAACATCCGCCTATGCAGAAATCCAAAGAGCTACATCCATCGTTTCCACCAAGATCTGCTGTACAGATTCTACATTCAGACCTTGTTTTTTGCCTTCCATTCATCAGGAAAACCGCAGACATATCCTTACAATGAAGGTATGCAGTATATCCCAATGTACACTCATACAGCAGGTTACTTCCTCCAGTGTGGCTCTCTTACTCCTCCTCCTGCTGTTTCGGTAGCTGCCAGTGCCGCTTCCTGAGTGACATAACTGTCCTTATTTTGACTTTTACATCACTGGAGAAACACACACAGCTTATGCTCAGCGGAGGCTAGAGATGGATGCCATATAGTTACATCTATCCCCCACAGCCTCTGCTGAGAGTATAATGGGCTCTCCAGCAGAATGAAAAAACTGTGCCGCCATCTGCCAGTAAGATCTACGGCTTTCATGGCATGGGGGTCGTGGGGTGGATAAGTGCGCCATGCAGACTGCAACAGCCTGTGAAGCTAGAAGCTACAGCATGAAGGGGATTAGGTAACACACGCAAAAGCCATTCGGGCGCATTAACAATTTTTAAAGTTGATTCTAGAAGGAAGTCGGCCACTTATAACAAATATAAGAATATTAGCACAGTCACAGTGCCTGGATCTATGAGTATCTCCTTAAAAGTTAAAAAAAAAAAAACCTACGGTAAGCTAGCCTCACACTAAGAGCCATATATAGAGTGTAAACTGAATATATAACAGTCCCTTTGACAGAATTAATTATAAAAAATTTTACTCATAAAAAGTTTAGTACACATTAAAAAAAACAACTTCTTACGGAAATTTGTAGAACAGTAGGAGAAGAACATTGCTCTCAAGCAACGACCTTTTCATGTTCCTACACTGTAGAAGAGCTACTAAGCGCATTCACCCACTTTCCCTGGTTTCTTGTTACTATGCCTCAATAAAGGATAATCAATTGGACTACAATTTTGGGTGAGTGTCATTGTCCTTCCATTTCTCTACACATATCGTCTGTCTTCATGAACAGAGCACAAACCCACCAGGTCAGTGCTATACTACAACTCCTGCCATTATATGCTTGCTATTAGTCTATGCTATTAACCATTAGTGTCTAATAATCACCACTTTGCTCTATCACCTTTATATTCTTCATCTATCTTCATTTTTACCTAAAACTGTCTAACTTGTCCACAGATCATACACAGTGCTATTACCCTGCCTAATCAGTTCACACAACAGTAATTCATTTACATGTTTGAGTCATATATTCCATTCCTATCCAAAATCAGTAATGGAGACTACACAGAGATCAGAACGGGTATGAACTGACCACAACTTTAAGACACTCCAAATAAATTTGCTCTATTGTATTTTACTTTAAATTTCAAGATTAAATCCACAAGTCAGATCCAAGAGACTCCATCATGGGTTACATAGGGATAGGATTTCATCTGCATACGTGGAAATGGGAATTCTTTATTCGTGGAGTCATTGTGATTCTCCAGAAGAATATCCAGTAATTACAATCCAGGGAAAAGACAAGTCACAGAAAAGGTACAATGATAAAGAAAACCAAAAACATCATTTATATATTGCAAGAGTTATTGGTCTGTTACCAAAAGTTGCTCAACACTGCCTTCTGGAGACCGGTCAGTAATCCATAGGGTGCGGTCTTGCAGTAACATGGTGTTAACGTATGTGTTAACATACAAATCTGTTAAAGGTCAGAAAAATGTATGTGTGGCCGAATGGGGGCTGTATAAAAAAACAAAAACATTTATTGATCTCTGTGGTCCCTCCTGGTGTCCCTCCAGCCCTTGCCCCTGCAAACAAACATGCACTGAGATATGCAGACGGATGGGCATGGCTAGCCACCTTAGCCGTCCGGAAGCCGAACTCAGAGGAACGTCTGTAAACAAACAGGGCAGGACGCAGGGAGGGACCGTGGAGGTAAGTAAATGTTTATTTTGATTATGCAGCCCCCTCCCGGCCACATATAATTTTTTTTTTACCTTCACAGACAACCCCTTTAACAAGTTTTTAACGCATTTGTGTTAACACATGCGCTTTGTAAACACAATGTTGACAGCAATGTCTCCTCTTCTCTACTGTGACGTGTGACTGGACCCTTAGGATCCACTTGTAATGAGAGATCTCTCAGCTGCAGACAATCCATGAGCTACCTGTAAATATAAATATACAGGGGTATTCAGAAATCCTCCATGTGCACTTACTGTTAGGCCAGACCAAATGGGACAGAATAAAGCACCAGTCGTGGCATACAGTAGCTACACAACAGAGGAATTAAAGAAAAATCTGACACAAAAATTGGACCATTATGACTGATTCTTGCAGCAGACAGTTCTGGGGAGTAATGTCGGTCCCAGTTATGCTGCAGACATGCCCCATTTAAAGGGAACCTGTCATCAGAAATTGGCCTAATAAACAACTACCAGTCTGTTGACAAGCAGCTGAGCAGCTTCTACATGATGCTTCTTTAATGGTCCAGTGTGGTGGCATCATCCAGAAAATTTACTTTAAAGTGGGATGTAAATTGCATTTATGAAGTCAAGGAGGCGGAGAGTTTAATATTGTCCAAGCTCTTCCTGCCTTAAAATGCCCGCTTCATGGTCCTGCATCCAGGGACATTGTTGATCAGATCTCCTGAAGTTGGGCACATGTCGGTAATGACATAAGAGGAAGTGTTTAGAGGCAGGGAGAGCTGGACTTCCATGTCAAACTCTCCACCTGCCTCACTATATACATCGAACTTCAAAGTTGATTTTCTGGGTCAAGCTGGGTCATAAAAGAAACCTGATCTAGAAGGTGTTCAACTGCTTAACAACATACCAATTTCTGATGACAGGTTCTCTTTAAGGTGGTTATAGAGGCCATATTCACACGACTATATGCTAGCCGTACAAATCAGCCGTACCATACAAATCAGCTAGTCGCAATTAAAGTGCATTGACAATGGTACGGCAAGTACAATGTGTGACCGTACCGTGCAGGAAAAAAAATAAGAGCATGCCCTATCTTTTGCCATGTGTACAGCCGTGCTGCATGACTCCCTATGGCAGTGATGGCAAACCTTTTAGAGGCCGAGTGCCCAAACTACAACAAAGACCCGCTTATTTATCGCAAAGTGCCAACACAGAAATTTAATTTGTGATTTATACTCCCTTCTCTGTCACAGTTTTCATTGATACCAGCACCCTGAGGACACCAATAAAGCAGAAATAGTCCCAGGTAGTCCTGTCACTTTAAAATAGCTCTGTGCACAGCAAGTCCTGGGCTGTCTGGGACTGCAGGAAGATACCTGGAGTCATCTCTGGTGATGGTCTGAGTGCCCACAGAAAGGGCTCTGAGTGCCACCTCTGGCACCAGTGCCATAGGTTAGCCATCACTGCCCTATGGAGAGGGGAGGGGTGAGGAATGCTCACCCCTCCACCTCTCTAACCAGCAATATGTTACGTAGCACACATGTATGAGAAAGGGGCCCAACCATGGGTTCTTTTTGTTTGTTTTTTTTTTTACAGAATAAATCTAATTACTAAGAACATGTCACAACACCACCGCTATACATACTGCAATACACAAAGCCTTAGACAATAGGATGTGATCATAACCCTTTATACAGTCCCAGCATAGTCTGCAGCTCCATACAAGTCCGTACAGGATTGTATATATAGGGGAAAGAGCATTAGGGTGTAAAATGTAAAAGGTTACAGACAAGAGAACTGCTTATATGCAGCCACCATATGGCGGTATTATATGCATGCAGCTCTTGTAGAGAGGCACAAGACGTACGTCTCTTTCCTCAGCCATCCACATGCAGGAGACATCTATAAATGGAAAATCCTGCTCATGTGCCCTGCCAAGATCACTCCTGCTGACGATAAAGGATTACAATGTATCCCACGTGTTGGCCGGCATTAGGCAATGGCCGCAGTATGTACATGGCCTGTATGACGTCACCCCGGCTACAGACAGACAACAGACCTTTATGTCGGGGCTCCGCACACAGAGGAGCAATGTGATTTATGCTGTGTAGTATCATTACTAGTCTATGCAGAGTCTGCCCAACTCCAACGTAAGTGACTGGGAAGAAGTAGTCACCGCAGAACCAGCACAAAACATCCGACCACTATGAGGCCAATGGCCCCGCATGTGCTATGGAGCCATAGTTCTAGCTGAAGGATTATTAGAGCTTCTGCTCCACAAATAAAACTTTTCCTGTATAGTTTTAGCATGAGAACAGGAGGAGGAATCCTTACTACACAAACTTATGCCATTCTACAATCTCTTCCAATTTCTACAAGTGGATTTCATATATTTGTACATAATTATGACCATCTTATCACAGGGGTACTGCCACTAAGACCAGATTCTTAAAATATGCTCAGGATAGCAAAACACATTACTGGTTCATGGACAATGTGCTTTACACTGTTCTCTACCAGAGCCCCTCTGTGCTGCAGCTTCACAGACTGTTACACTAGCACTTTCTCCCTCCCATTATGTATCCGTGCTTCTCCGAGATTACAGCAGGTAGAGGGAAGGGGGAGGTAAGAACAGCCTTTGTCCTTTAGGTGCATTAGCACAATTGTAAAAGTTGATTTTAGAAGGAAAGAGGCCATGGATAACAAATAAGAAGATTACCACAAGATGTCGCAATCACACCAGCACAAGTGTCTATGATGCTTGTACAAGCAGTTTTACTCCTCAAAAATAGTACCATGCAAATAAATTCACACAATACGATTTATCAGTCACGGTGCCTGGATATAGGAGTAACCATCCCAGGTTTAACATGCTGGATTTTGGTGGTAGATTCCCAATAAGGATCTTCATAAGCTGAAAGCACCAGAAATGGGGAACATTCTGCACACAATATTCATGGTTTGTTTTTTTATGCTTATTACCTCTTTTCAAAAAGGGATTAGCAGAAAAGGAACATTAAAAGAAACACCAAATTTGTTAAAAAAAAAATTGAAAAAAAATAAGCAAACCAATAGATGGACTCTAAAGAGTCTGAAGATGCTTACAAAGATTATTAACGGGGTTACTCAGGATTTGCTTTGTGAAGAGATGAACTCTATGGTCTCTTCACTTCATACCAAACACACAATAATACATAATACAGTGGCTGTGCTTGGTATTGCAGCTTATCTCTATGAGGCCGATGAGTGCTGGACCCGCCACCAATCTTAATACGTTTTGCCATAGGTGATGGGTAAGGATAAAATAAAAATGAGGTAAGGAAAATGAAAACAACATGAGCAGATATGAGATCATCCATCCCTCAGATGCAGGCACGTTGCACATATATTAGCGTTGCTGTAATCGCTTCTTATAGGTCCACAATGATCATACACAGAAGGTCAGAAACGCTGAGTCTCCGCTGATGACTCAGGCACCTAATGTAATGTCATCCGGTAAGTATTATCCTAATGGACTCCGAGTATCATTTACAGCGTCTCAGGACGCAACACCCACAAATAAGAGTCACTAGCACCCAGGGGCCTGGCAGCATCCCTGTGATGTATTATCCTATCCCTATAAAGGAATAAGACACATGGAGACATCCACAAGAGGAGAGGACCAGATACATGACAGACGGACAAGCAATAGCGAGAAGCCTGGTACTAAGCAGCACACACAAACCCTATGTATGAGCCATCACTGTTTTCTTGATGAGCACTTTCCTTTAGGTTAATGGGTGGTATGTATAAAATGGCAGGAAAGTTTAGGTTACAAACGTCGTAAAACATTAACCCCTTAAGGACGCAGGGTTTTTCGGCTCATTTCTCGCTCTCCAACTTCAAAAATCCATAACTTTTTCATTTTTCTGTGTACAGACCTGTGTGAGGGCTTATTTTGTGCGTAACAAATTTTACTTTCCCGTAATGTTATTTATTTTAACATGCCGTGTACTGCGAAGCTGAAAAAAAATATTTTCAATGTTTCTAATAAATGATTCAGGCGACCTACAAATGAATGTGTATTTTCGCAGTGTCAGCAGCAGAGACTTACAATGACATCATCAGATCTCAATATTAATTCTTCCCAACCGAACCACAATAACCCAAAGTTCCTACACACCGCAGTATACAGTCACACCCACCATGACAGTACAACAGTGATTCCTGCCATAGACACAGAAACAAGATGTATTATGCCATGGAGCTGGAGAGATTCCCGCTCCAGGACAGCCAGCACTCCCTGAGGACTCCCCATTAGACACCAGCTAAGCAGCTTTGTATAATGAGCTCAAGGCATTTTCCTTTCTGGTAATCTGCTTCCTCCCTGCACTTAAGCTTGTGTGTGTCCACCCAAGTATGAGAAATGTCTCCATGGAGGATCCTCAAGGCCACATGATGCCCCCTGCCACGCTGAATACCAAAGGGGAACCTGATCTTATCATGACTTGAGAAATCAGTAAACTCCACCATTAGTTGATATTTTAGCTTCCCGACTTACAAACAACCCATAGTTACAGACAGACCCCCTCTGACCTCTGGTGAAGTGTCTGGATGCTTTACTATAGTCCCAGACTGCAATTGGTCAGCTGTAAGGTGTCTGTTATGAAGCTTTATTGATAATCCTTGGTCCCATTACAGCAAAATATGTTTAAACTCCAATTGTCACTGGGGCCAAAACATTTTTTGTCTGGATCTACAATTATAAAGTATACAGTATCGACTTGCATACCAATTCAACCCCCGAACCCTGTCTTGTATGTAACGCGGGGACTGCCTGTATATTATCAGCAGAGATTACACCCAACAGTCCTCAAAGTCTCATCCACATTAGTCATTGTTGTCACCAATTAATAGATTTATAGGCGCTGAGTCACAGCCTGTCTTAGCACCGGTTCACACAGAAGGAAGAACAAAATGGGCGAGCTGAATTCATTACATCAAAATACAAATTTAATGACAGCATTTAAACTGGGTTCACTGGTTGTATCCCAAGAAAACAAGGACCAAGTCGTTATGGACCCAATACTTATCCTATAGCTGACAAGAACCACTCCCGAAGTGTTAACCCATATACAGAGAGGACAAAAATAAGCATCTATGCACCAATAAGATTCTAGCTGTACACAATACCACGATAAAGAGCAGCAAATTATAGGGATTTACCAAGGAATGGAGCTTGAGGGGTGTTTACTAACTTTTAACTCTATGGTGCCCGCTCTACTGTACAGTAATTAGTGCCTTGGCACCAGTTGTCTGAGAAGAGCACAAATTATCAACTTCCATCAGCAGACATATACCCGCTTGCCAGTGCCAGGACCTATGACATCATATACAAACACAATTTAGACACAAAGGGATGCGACTCCCCTTGAAGGATTCCTTCATTATTAGATATAACCCATGATTCGCGTCACTTCAGGGGGAGGCCAGGCTGCAGATCAAGACAAATCACTGAAGACTTTACAAGCACGTCCAACCACTTCAGACACCAATTCAGGCAATAAAATCATCAAAGAGGTCAATAAGAAACCACCCCTATCATGGGGAGCAGCGCTGTGGAGTCCAAACTTCCTACTCCAACTCCTCAAGGGGTTCTCCAGTCATAGCAATAATAATAAGAATTCCTTTATTTATACAGCGCACACAGATTACACAGCGCTGCACAGAGTTTGCCAAATCGATCCTTGTCCCCCAATCACAATCTAATCAACCTACCAGTATATTTTGGAGTGTGGGAGGAAACCAGAGCCCCACGTAAACATGGAGAGAACATACAAACTCTTTGCAGATGTTGACCCTAATACTTGAACCCAGGTCCCCAGAACTGCAAATATGTAATGGTAACCACTGAGCCACTGTGCTGCCCCCTTAGCAAGTTAGGACCTATCGACAGGAAAGGGCTAACTTCATAGCGGGTGCAACAGGAGTACAACGGATCTCCTTCTTGAGAGTTGTTGGAGTCCAATCACAGACCTCTACTAATTTACACGTTAAGCCCTATCCTGAGGATATGGTCTAACTTTGCTGTGACCAGAGGACCCATTTAACATTTAATTCCTCTGACCTCTAGCAGAATAGCATCACTGCTGAGCATGTACATAAAGTGTAGCCACATCCATTTCACCTAAAAGACTGGCACAACATGTGGACTGTTAAACCATGAGTTGCGATGCAGCTCGATCATGGCATCACCCTGGCTGCCTGGCACCCCAGCCCCACAGCAATGGGTGCTTGTAAACCATTAGTCCATGTATAGGGTCCAGGTTGTCAGGTGACACTGTAGCACCCTGGTTGTCACACAGGAGAGGGAGGGGCCCGTGGTGACAAGCAGTGTGGCAGAGCTGTGACATGCAGTGACAGCTGCCATCCCCGGGACACACGATGCCACCTACCAGCTCTCCTCCTCCTGGAAGTCCACCATCCGCTCCAGCTCGTCCGGCCGCAGGGGCAGCACCTGGTCCAGCAGGAGGCCGCTCTCCAGCTCCTTCCTCCTCTCCTCCGCCACCGCTTCCATGAACTCTTCCCAGGCGGCGCCGTCTCCCCGCGCTCCCGCAGGCCCGGTGCCCAGGAGCAGCATGGAGGCGGGGGCGGGCTGCGGCCGGGGAGCCGGGGGCGCAGAGGTTGCTCTCGGAGAGTTTGGGACGAGAGTGGAGCGGGAGCGGAGCTGCTCGTTCTGCTTCTCCAGCTTCTTCACCAACTCCTGCAGCTTCCGCACCTCCAGGTCCGCGTTCATGTTGGAGTTGACGTCCTCCATGATTTGCCGGTATGGTCCGTCTGTCACCCCGTCCAGGCTCAGCCCCGGCTGGAGCTCATCGCTCGCTCACTTCCACCAACTGCCACTCTATGCCAGCTAACCACGCCCCGACGCCACCGAGCCAGTGACACCATCCCCGCCGACAACGCCTCCCATGGACCCGCTCCACCAATCAGCACGTACCGAACATACCCGTCCTACTTGGTGACGTCACCGCGTACTGATGGAACGTGGCACGGCGTGCTGGCCGCGCCCTCTGTTACCGTTTCGGGTTTCTGTACGGCCATCTTTAAGACTGGCAAAATAATACCGCGATGTGATTGGTTAGAACTGTGCAACTTTTCGTGAGGTCATGAGATCCAGAAAGAAGTTGAAAAACTTTAGTGAATGAAGCATAAGAGAAGGAACAGACAGCACAAACCAAAACAATACCGCTTTAAAGGTTCGGTGTGTGCGCACGGCTTGAGGATGTAGCTTTTTAGAGCCAGTGTTTTTATAATAGAAACTTTTAAAGGTGTTTTTTTAATTTTCAAAATACTGAATCAATTAGGGTCTTGTTCAGAGATATACATTGCCCATTAACATGCTTTTGATTACCATAGCCCCCCAGACAGATCTCCAAGATTCAGGGATTGCTAAGAAGGGGTTAAAAACACCCAACAACATTACTATCACCCAGCCAAATGTCACAGCTGAGCCACCATGGCAAGGCTCTGAATTAACCCTCATGTGTTTACATTGCCATAGACTAAATATGTGCATCCCCTGGTGTGTGTATGTATGTGAAATTACACAAATGGGTTCATACAATGGGTATAAAGTTATTTAAAGTGAACCTGTCACAAGGAATGCCATTTTTAGCTGGTGACAGGTTCCAGTAGTTTATGCTAGGCTGATTTGTTTAGTTAGTATTCTGAATAATTTCAGTAATTCATATAACTTTAATTCACATTACCCAGCTCCCTGCCAGCAGCATGTGGTGAGTCCCGGGAAGGGGAGGACAAAGCTGCCACTTGTGTGTACCCAGGGGCGCACCTGCCATGAGGCGAATTGAGAATCTCGCCTCATAAGGCGCGCCTCCTGCTGAACAAGGGGGTAGCACCATGCTTCCGCTGTCCAGCCCTTAGCTCCCGCAACGGATCACCGGCAGGCATCAAGCTCCGCCTCCTGCCAGCCATGACCATGCTCCAGCCCACTGTCCCAGCACTGTGCTCCTGACTGCCCTCTGCCCGGCTCTGAGCGCCGCCCCCCCCTCCCCCCCCCCGGATACCTCCGCTGCCAAGGTCCAGCTCACGCCCCCCTCCGCTCCCACATTGTATACTACATGGCGATATGCTGTATGCATTTTGTACTACATGGCAGCACTCTGTATGTATTTTATACAACATGGCGGCACGCTGTATGCATTTTATACTACATGGCGGCACGCTGAATGCATTTTATACTGCATGGTGGTACTCTATGTATTTTATACTGCATGGCGATATGCTTTATTATGCAATGCTGTATGCATTTTATACTACATAGCGGTACGATGTATGCATTTTATACTACATGGCGGTACTCTATGCATTTTATACTACATGGTAATATGCTGTATGCATTTTATACTACATGGCGGTACGATGTATGCATTTTATACTACATCGCGGTACTCTGTATGCTTTTTATACTACATAGTTGCACGCTGTATGTCTTTTATACTGCATGCTGGTACTTTGTATGTATTTTATACTAATACATTTAGCCACAATGCAATACAAATGCTGCATGTGAACATGGCCTAAAATTCTCTCTAGTCCCAATGAGTATCATACATCTTAAAGGAATCCTACCATGAGGAATCTACCATCAGATCTACTTCTGATAGTAGATTCCTCATGGAAGGTTTCCTTTTACAGCAACTCATCCTCATATAGGCAGAAAAAAAAACATATCTCTTCCTCATATAGGCAAACTTATCAGCCATACCAGCATGTTCCACCAGGCACACTTGTTCTTTTTATAGCAAACCACTTCTTGTGAGAAAAAAAGTGTTGTAAATCTTGTGTAATTACAGAGGACTCTAAACACATATGTTCTTTGATCTCTGACAAAATTTATGGGAGCAGAAATTTTACAGGATTTCTGGAAGACAGCAATGTCTTTATCCTTTGACTTCTAGACAAAACTGGATTAAAAGTTGAGAAAAAATGAAGAATTGATGGAAATTATTTTATGAATATAAATTTGCATTCTTGTGAACAACAATTTTAAGACACTGTCATCTAATAATTCTAAAAAAGGACCACAAAAAGGTTTAAAGACGATCAGTCATCAGAAAAATACTTATTTTAAATCAAGTTTTTATGTTGAATGTTTAAAATATTCTTTGGTATTTTTCTTTTATTTAGTATATCACAGTTTTTATGCATTAGGTCCTCTGGATGTTGGTAATTTACTGTACTTTATGTTACAATATCCTACAAACAGCTGTAATAGTTATCACGGGTGTCTGTAATGAAGATTTAGTGTTTATCCTGGTTCTTATGACAATTCAACATTTTTAAAATCCAATTGTCACAGAGACCAAAAAAAATTTCTCTAGAGCTACAATGATAAAATATACAGTTCCGACTTACATACAAATTCAACTTAAGAACAAACCTCCATGGCCTATCTTGTATGTAACTCGGGGACTGCCTGTACTGAGAAAAACAGTTACACTGCTGAATATTTCTCTTCTTGACTATTTTAGTGGCTTTCATTTCAGTTCATATTTCTATTTCTCAAGGGCAAAAAGGGCAAAGGGTCAAATCATTCTTCCAAACATATTCCTGGCTAAAACAATGCTTCGGTATAACCAGTTTGATTATTTAACAAACTTTGTTAAAATTAGTAAAGATCCATTGACCTGAATTGAACCTTGATGCCCAACATCCCTTCTCTCAGACCCTTTAAGTGACCATCAAAATAAGTAGCTGCAGTTTATGATAATATTTGCACCTTTGTTTCTTGCACATTTTACTTACAATACAATACCTACAATAGTGTCTAGGAGACACTTTTTAAACTATTCACACTAGCCAGAAATTTTTGGTTTGGAGTCAATTTGTCTAGCTGCTTGTCCAGTGTATAGATACATGCTTAAAGGAAATCTACCATTTGTTTTCATGTATTGTGAACCGAACATACCTTGAGAATTCTGTAGCTACAATGATGCAGAATGGTATCTTGTTTAATCCCTGAGCTGAGTGGCTTTGCTGAAAAAACAATGATAAAATTATGATAATGAGGCCCTGTTGCTCCTGTTGCTGCCCAGCGCTTCTCCTCTTACACTAATTATGGACTGCTCCAGAGAATGATGCAATCACTGTGTTGTCCCTGACAGGCAGAAGTAATCAATCGCTGCACCATCCCCAGCTGCTGAGTATAAGTCATCCAGCTCAGGTTGATTAGTCCCATCTTGACAGTTCAGGAAGCATGAACAGCATGCAACCCAGCAATTGTTTTTTTTTTAGCAAAACCACATGGATCAGGGATTAAACAAGATGTTTCTGCATCAGTGTAACTACAGCATTCTCAAGGTATGTTTGGTTCACAATGCATGAAAACAAATGGTAGATTTCCTTTAAAGGGAACCTGTCATCAAGAACAGAAACAAAAAACGTTACTCACCCCCTGTGCCTTTGTTGAAAAGTTTGTGGTTCACTTCCAGCATGGGAGAAAACTTGATATGGGGAGGACTTTTAACCCTTTACCAACATGTATTACTGGTGTGAGGAGTAAAATTCTGGTGACAGGTCTGTGCAGGCCAGGTTTTTTTAAATATGCGCACAGGAGGAGGGGCAGAAATAAACAAATTGTACTAAGTGGCTTAGCACGCCAGTGACCATCATCAATTGTCCTCTTTTTGTATACAGAGGCCCAGTGGTAACACAGTTGTGACCGCCGTACACACGCCACTGCAGATGTGCAACTGTTGACATACTGCCACTGCTAACCAGATACAAACAGATGCCAGAGATGATAGGATGCGAACCACTGCAAGGTGCATACAATTTATTATTTCTATATCCCCAGGTACCATGATCCTGTACAACACCTTTAAGGTTCTAGAGCCACAGAACAATTATTTATTTAGGCCATTTTTATAGAGATAAAACATGAATTTTCTATTAAAATTCTATTAAAAAATGTGCTGAAAAACTCAAACTACATGCACAAGGCTATGAAATCCATGGCCTTGTGCATGAGCCCATATGAAGTGAATGCAGACATGTTCTAGATATAATACAGCTAGTCCTTATATGTATAATTTCCCACATGAGGTGGTGAGTGGCAACTTTTCCTTCCCTATATTCTGTTACTGCATATGACTTACTGCCATAGTTAGAGCACCACACCAAAAACCACAAATACGGTCACTGTCTCTTAAGGACTCCTATACCGGGCCCACCTGATATTGACTACACAAGGGAACCCTCAATAGGGATGAAAAGGTGTGGTGCACCCCAATGGGAAATAAGTCCATATAGTCAGGGTCTACATTAAACAGTTTCCTTCTTTACTGAAGAAATTTAGGTTCAAAGCAATACAAGCAAATCAAAGGGCTAATGTCTCCAACCTCCTCCCTGGCACAAGAAGGGTTCTATTTTGAGCAAAGGCCTGGGCTAGCTGTCCCTCTCTTTCTATGAAGGCTGGTACCCTGGTCACAGGCTAGGAGCCCAGGGTGTATTGCAGAGTATCCCCATGTCAGCTTCTTCTTTTGCTTGCACAGGTTGCCTGAAAGTTTTCTACTCCAAGCTATGTTCCCTAACTGCAAGGCACTAAGGACTGGGATTGTTCTCCTTATATACTTTCTACCAGGGGAGCAGTGGTTACATTTCAGCACAAAAACAATGACAAAGTGTTTCCCCATAGACTTACATTGAGTCCCTATAATATTCTAAGGCAGCAAGTTCCAACATTGTAAACAACTTTCCAGACAACAACTGTCAATCTAAAGGTCAGGCTATCTTCTTTTCAAGTTAATAAGTCTATTTTTCTTCTGCAAAACAATCTATACTATAGCTGTGGAAAATGTATAGGTTTTTTTAGAGGTAGAGATACACAATCATAAGTGTCTCTAAATGTTCATTACCCTTTCTACTAGTCTATATAGATACAATACTAATAAATAGAAAGTATATAACAAAAAACTATAGATTAATGCAAGTTAACCCTTGATGTAAAATAAGTAATAAGTGTGTTCGCATAAGGGAAATATTCAAATGTCCATAGTTCAATGCTCCTCAGTTACAGGCACTACACATGATATTATGAAGCCTACTGCTGTGGTTTTTACATTTGTTATTCTTTATGTGAACTGTTAGTTGATAAAACACCTCTAGCCAACATTATTCTGAATGACGTCAAAGAGACCTTTGACACATTACTGGCTGATTTCCAAGCCAGTGACAACTGGTGCAAATTAATATACAGACTTATTAGATTCTCCTGTGTCTGCGGTGACATAAGAGTTAGACAGCAAATAGAAGTATCTGCAAGTCCAGGCAGGAATATAGAAATGTATGCACAGTGCAACACACTAATGTCTCTACATTTTTCATACTTCAAAACTTAATTATGAAGAAAAGAGGTGCAGTACTCACTGATAAATGCAGTCCATTTTATTTCATCCAGCAATTAAAATCTGAAACATCATCGGGCAGAAGAGAGGTCTAACAGGGGGTTTCTGGGGACAGTCGTTTCGCTGTTTCATACTTCACTCTTTAAGTACATGTAAAGAAGAAAAATATAATCCAGCCTCACAGACCATAGGAAAATGTACAATAACCAGCGTCCACGGTACTTGAAAAAGGACGACATTGGATTAAAAAAACGCACAGGAACAGCTCAAAAAATACGTAGGCAGGTATTTTTTTGTAAAGCTGTTTAAATACAAGGCACCGTTTATTTATTTTATATGTCAGGCAGCAATGATGAGCTGTACATCCATTTGACAAAATGTGTTAGCTCCTTAGCATCATGTCGATAGGCTTCATTACAAAGTCAGGCTTCACGTTAAGGGGGCTGCCTTACAAGGTACTGAAGAGGTTAAGTTTTCCTTATTCCATCCTGAAACGCTTATTTGCATATTTGCGTTCCCGGAATCACTGGCCTCGGCAGAGATGTGTAAATGTATATTACAATAACAGTTATCACCAACTAATGGATAACACAGGATCTGCTATGTACAGTAATTGCTTATTCACACGTTGCGTTTTGCATCAGTTATTGTGAGCCAAGACCTTGTGCAGAGACAACACAGAGAGAGAATTTATTAAGACTGGTGCATTATGCTCCAGTCTTCATAGTACCAGCAACGGCGCACAACACGATGGAGTTACCAAGAGGATATGGCATACAAAAAGGAAAAGAAAGACGTGTGATAAGCCAGATAAATGGAAACAACTTATCTTTATTAATTATCCAAAATATATGAATCACAAACAAGCCAAACCCATAATAAAAACACTTAAAAGTACAAAAAATTGTACACAAACAATTGTTGGTAGGGGTGAATTTGCCCCACCAACTAGGTCCCACAACAGCCGAGTGTAAGACTGCCCTAGTAACTATTCACAGCACAAGCATGGTAAGAAATGCTGCACAGTGTATAAGAATTATAAAACAATAACAAAACATAAACAAAGGTCACCCTAGTAACCCAGGCGTAAGAAGCGACTTCCGCAGGGGTAGAATCAATTTCTCATCAACATGTGGGTGCTCCCTGCGCCACAACCCCAACTGGACTGGGCTACTGGGTTGACCTTTCTTCATTACCGTACTTGTTATTGTTTAGTATTTGTTGTGGGAGCCGACTGGTGGGGCCACCTTACCCCTACCAACAATTATTTGTGTACAATTTTTTTTGTACCTTTAAGTGTTTTTATTGTGGGTTTGGGTTGTTTGTGATTTAAATAATTTGGATAATTAATAGAGATAAGTTGGTTACACTTAGCTGGCTTTTTACGCACCTTTCTTCTCCTTTTTGTATACCATTATAATTTACGTGTGTTGGCTTTGGATATGTGAACTTATACCCTACATTAGCAGTGCCAAGTGTTTGAGACTTAGAGGATATGGATGAATGAAATGTGCCAAAATGAAATCTACGACAGGCCATACCATGCATAGATTTAATTTGGGCACACTTCATTCAGCCGTATCCTCTTAGTAACTCTGTTGTGCACTGGTGCTGATATTATTAGTGGATACATTTAGCTTATTTGGGATATGCATTACATTCCCCATTGTCTATAATTACATAAAATTGGTACATGATTTCCTAAAAGAATAAAAATCACAGCCTTCTCTCTATACATAAACATGAAAGTCTAAAATAATCTCTAGCTAATAGTAACTGGTGTAGGTGCAGGGTGTGATCAGGAGAGGCTGGAGTGCCATGGCAATACACATGGATGAGAAGGATTTCCTATGAGTATTGTGATGTTACACAATGCAGGGGAGAAAGTAATCCCGGGAGCTCATTTACTTGTTATCTAATGAGCCAAAGCTGCTATTACCAGTAAATCTCTGGATACATACCTTGCCATGCATTTACACTGATTTGTAAATTGAAGTTTCCATGTGTATGTTGTGCTCAAAAGCAGTCATGAAGGTCAAGTGACTGGAACTAAAATATTGTATCCTAAAATCAAACAAGTACAGGTGGTCCCCTACTTAAGGACACCCTACTTACAGATGACCCCTAGTTACAGACGGACCTCTCTGGCCACTGTGACCTCTCTGGATGCTTTCCTTTAGTCCCAGGATGCAATGATCAGCTGTAAAGTGTCTTGTCACTGGGACAAAAAAAAAATTTGTCTGGAGCTACAATGATAAAATATACAGTTCCGACTTTCATACAAATTCCACTTAAGTACAAATCCAAGGAACCTATCTTGTGGTCATGTAGCTTATCAAGGAAGACCAGAATTATTTCCTTTGAAATCTATTGCTGTAATCAGACCCTGGGCTGTTATCTACGGCACTTTGTCTCTGCCTGTTGGGACGATTGGTCTACCCTCTTTACCTTAACTTACGCCATCGCTTGCGGTGGTTTAGTGGGTCCACTACCGCTGATCCTGACAATAGATATCCATTTAGAGATTTAGCTTCGGTGCCTGATTACCAAATTAGCACTGATCTGAAATATAAATGTTATAAGCACAAAGATTTTCTATATATTGTCATGTGTGTTCATAATATTGGATCCAGCGCTTTCAGCACATAGTTGTGCATCACAGGGATCATTCCTGGTTGTTGGTGCAACTTGCGTTAATGTCTTTTGAACTGGGAGAGAAATTGCTCATTTTTTAATGACCAATGTCGATTGCAAATATCCAATATGACAGCTTTCAAGATGGCAACCATTGTCAGGTCATAGTCTAAAAGATAAACCCTCTTACTATTTACGTGCTTGGTTATTAGATGTCATATTCTGCCTTGCTTCTGAAATAAAAGGGTGTCCTAGGACTTTTGAATCAACAGAGACAATCTTTTATGCCAAAAACTCTCTAAAATAATAATAATAATTCTTTATTTATATATTGCACGCAGATTACGAAGCGCTAAACAGAGCTTGCCGAATTGAAATGCCTTGCAACATTTATCACAGCTTTTAGATCTTTTTTTTTTTACACTTTTCTGACTAGCCTGACTAAAAGGGAGTGGCCAGATGGAAAATAGTCTGTGCGCCAAAAATAATTAAGACCATCTAAGCGCAGGTTAAATTTAACTTAATAGTCTTAACAGGTTGCATTTACACGAAGTTATGGGGGACGCATGTACTGCTGCAAGCTTGCAGCCTTACATACATCCTACATAGATGGCAATGGGCACACAAAGCGATACGGTGCCACACACGTGTAGACCCGTACCTCTCTGTACACTGGGAAAAGATGGGATATGATTTATCATCACAGTGATAACTCTTGTGCAGGTCGAGTCCATTCATATTCCCTAGGATTGGGATCCCCTGGATCAAAAGACTGGGGGTCCATTGTACCCCTGTTGTACAATTACGCTCTATTTATTGTCTATGGCACTAACAGAGGGATGAATAGAGCAGCACAGCACATATGCAATCAGTTGCACTGTTCATTTGGGGTACAACAGACCTCCATTCTTCGATTTGTGGGGGTACCACCACTGGGATCTTCAGCGATCAGCAAGCTATCCCCTTTCCTGTGGATAGTGGAAAACTTGAATTTTTACTATAGGGGTTAGACCAGTGGTGGCGAGCCTATGGCACTGGTGCCAGAGATGGCACTCAGAGGCATCTCTGTGGGCACACGGGCTGTCTCCTAGGCACAGAGTTTGCCAGACATGGCATCTTCCTGCAGTCTCAGGTAGTCCAAGTAGTGCCCTGCTATTGTAAAGTGACCCATCCTGTGCTGCTTGGTCCTGTCCAAAGAGTGAAAAGGTGTCGGATTGGAGTTCAAAGATTCTGGTAGCAATACGTTTGTTACTGCCTAAATTGCTGTGTTGGCACTTTGGGCACTCGATCTCTAAAAGGTTCACCATCACTGGGTTAGACAAATGACTACATAATATTTATAAATCACATGCTCCCCCTAGTGGTGACAGACTGTTCTAGTGGAATACTAGTGAGAGTCTTGTTCCAGAGCAGTGACTTTTCAGGGCTGTAGAACGGTATGTAAAGGTGTGCATTGCCTGAATTTAATGTAAGGTAAATATTGGTAGCAGTTAAAGTAAATGACACTTCACAATGAGTTTATTTTAGTTAAACATCTGGTATAAATCTGTGACAAATACGTAAGAGGTACGCACAGGGGCGTAACTGCAATGCTAGCAGCCGCTATGAGACCCGCAGTGTCAGGAGACCCCATCATCTGACCAGACACTAAAGAATGGAGTATGTGCCCCATCCCGCGATCCTGCGGCGCGTTGCTCAACGTTGGTTCGGAGCTTGCCTGGATTCACTAATGTCGTGCACCCGATATCCATTACACCCGACACAAATTTTTTAATTCCGCATTTTTTCAGAATCAGTCGGGTTTTCCGACGGCCACGCCCCCCGATTTCTGTCGCGTGAAAGCCAGCGCCGATGCGGCACAATCCGATCGCGTTTCGGACCCTTAGTAAATGAGCCCCAATATGTATATAACATATATGTGATGTGTATATAACATGTGTGATGTGTATATGCTGTATGTGAATATGGTGTATGTTTTATATATGCTGTATGTCTGTATATGGCACTGTATGTGTGTTTGTATATGTGTAGGAGTGTGTATATATGAGTTAAGTTAGCATTACTGAGCACCTCCATGCTTGGTCTTCACAGACTGTTACACAGTTTCCCCTTTCCCCTGCTGCATCCTCACTTCCCCCCTCCCTCTGCCTGCTTTAATCTCACACATATGGAGGGGGGAAGTGCTTTGCACAGTGTAACCACCTGTAAAGCTATAGCACAGAGGTGCTCAGGTAACGCCTCCATAGCACTTCTGTCTCATTAGCATAATTTGTTGTGGCGATCTTTGCTGGCTGAGTGAAAATGTTGCATATAAAAAAAAAAAAAAGTTGCAGATGTAACAGAAGATAATTGGCTCCAATTGATTGCAGTGTAATTCATGGAGACCCTATTATTACAAGTCCGTGTTGTGCCTTCCCTCTTATTGATAAATGGACAACTAACTATTGCTCATCCCCCTCATCAATGGACACTGTCCAGACAGAGTGGGAAAGGCTGTTATTTTAGTACACATCCCATTGACAAGTTGTCACTTCATTCACTAAAAGAATTGCTGAATCACATATGTAGTGTGTGTATACTGTATGTCTGTATGATTGTATAGAGTCTGTATATAATGTATATTAATATGTGAATATATGAGTGTATAAATGTGTGTGATTGTAACTCACACGTGTGACTGTACAAATATATATTTTTATTTTTAAGGGGGCCCCATTCACAAGTCTGCTAGTTACGCCTCTGGTGTTAACCCTTTTTGCTCTCTCCCTGGCTGCAGTATGCTATGAGCGCTATATTCAAACGTCAAGTGAGTAGCTGTTTAAACAAACACAGAGGGATTATACGTGAGGTAATGCGGCCTCTATAGACACACACTATACAGGTTGGAATCCATTCTGTATTGGAGGAGTAGCTTGAGTCTTTTTCTTAAAAGGAATTTATTAATGATGTATATTAGACAAATGTTCACCACATCCCAAAACAATATTCAACCTTATGCTTTAAGATTCCACACCAGCGCAAAATCATAGAAAATATGTGTCCGACACTTCGTTCCCTCACAGATCAGCTGACTCCTGCAGTTCCCAGAGTCAGAAGCACCACAGATAATGGAGCTGCACATCCCTTTGTGGTTTCTGTGGGGCACATTTACTATTATATTGGCTTTTAGTGGATTTTTGTCATATGGTACAGGTACAAAGATCCTCCTGAGGTTCCATTTTTAGTGCTTATAGAAAAAAAATAGCAAACTTTACGCAAAACTCACTTCATGCAGATCTCTTACCGCAAATACACCACAAAAATACTTAAAAAAACACTCAGGATGTAGCCGTTTCCTGCTGCCTTTTAGCCCCCCCCCCCCAAAAAAAAACACAAGGGAATTGCTGCCCTATGCAATGCCTGAAACAACTTTTACCTACAAACCTCTACATCAGTGACATAATTGGGAAAAATTGGAACAGAGGTCAAAGCAGGTAGCAAAATAAATGAAGTGGGTTCAGTCCACATTTATAACAGTTTGATGAACATATAAAAAACTGTAATGGTAAAAAAAAATGAACCTTCAGCATTTCTGAACACTTTAGAAAGTTTTCTTTCCTGCATCCTGTTCACCCTTTGTTGCTCACGCTAGTATAACCGCTAGGTGGCGCTGGCGCACTGCAGGTGTGTACAGTACAGCGGTGTGTGCACCTGTCTCTCCCCCAGCATATAGCACAGGCCATTACCAGGGGACCTGGTGCCAGCAGGGGGACAGTAGGGCTTGATACTCCCCCATACAGAGGGAGGAAAGAAATGTGCACGTTACACACATTTTCAGTTTCCTAAATGGGCGGGACTGTGGTGTTTCCTCATGAGGAGCCTGAAAGCTCACACTTCCGCAGCTGCGGCACTAGATGTGGCAGCATTCATTGGCAACGGACCCCAGGTCAGTGACATCACAGGAGACCAGGAGCAGTGACATCTCAGGAGGCCAGGAGCAGGTGGAGTGACATCTCAGGAGGCCTGGAGCAGGTGGAGTGACATCACAGGAGGCCGGGAGCAGGTGGAGTGACATCACATCCACAGGCAGGAGGCCGGGATCAGTGGAGTGACATCACTGGGGCAGGCATCACAGGAGGCCGGAGCAGGTGGGTGCATCACAGAGGCCGGAGAAGCAGTGGAGTGTGACATCACAGGAGGCCGGGAGCAGGTGGAGTGACATCACAGGAGGCCGGGAGCAGGTGGAGTGACATCACAGGAGGCCGGGAGCAGGTGGAGTGACATCACAGGAGCCCCGGGCAAGGTACAGTAGCAGCACACCTTGTATTATGGATTGCACAGTACTACTAACTTCAGCTCAGAGCAATGTTCACACTGGAGCATAGAGGGAAATGTCGAAGCATGGGAGCAGTAGACTTTTCTATGTGTTGTACAAACTTTCCAGATACTTCATTGGTGCGTTACATGTTGCAACATGGTATAATGCTTAGAATTATTACAATGTATACAGCGTATATAGAGTAGTGTGGTGGTAATGTAAGAGGCATGTGCTGTGAACCTGTATGTACTACCTAGTAAATTATCAGTTAGTGTGGGTGGTAATGTATAGAGCAGTGCTGTGACCTGTAGTCCTCCCAGTATATATCAGTATGTGGTGGTAATGTATGAGGCATTGCTGTGACCTGTAGTACTACCAGTATATATCAGTAGTGGTGGTAATGTATAGAGCAGTGCTGTGACCTGTAGTACTACCAGTAATATCAGTAGTGTGGTGGTAATGTATAGAGCAGTGCTGTGACCTGTAGTGCTACCAGTATAATCAGTAGTGTGGTGGTAATGTATAGAGCGTGCTGTGACCTGTAGTACTACCAGTATATTCAGTATGTGGTGGTAATGTATAGAGCAGTGCTGTGACCTGTAGTACTACCAGTATATATCGTAGTGTGGGGTAATGTATAGAGCAGTGCTGTGATCTGTAGTCCTCCCAGTATAATCAGTAGTGTGTGGAATGTATAGAGCAGTGCTGTGACCTGTAGTACTACCAGTATATATCAGTAGTGTGGTGGTAATGTATAGAGCAGTGCTGTGACCTGTAGTACTCCCAGTATATATCAGTAGTGTGGTGGGAATGTATAGGGCAGTGCTGTGATCTGTAGTACTACCAGTATATATCAGTAGTGTGGTGGTAATGTATAGAGCAGTGCTGTGACCTGTAGTACTACCAGTATATATCAGTAGTGTGGGGGTAATGTATAGAGCAGTGCTGTGACCTGTAGTACTACCAGCATATATCAGTAGTGTGGTGGTAATGTATAGGGCAGTGCTGTGACCTGCAGTACTACCAGTATATATCAGTAGTGTGGTGATAATGTATAGAGCAGTGCTGTGACCTGTAGTACTACCAGTATATATCATTAGTGTGGGGTAATGTATAAGAGCAGTGCTGTGACCTGTAGTCCTCCCAGTATATATCAGTGTGTGGTGGTAATGTAGAGGCAGGGCTGTGACCTGTAGTACTACCAGTATATATCAGTAGTGTGGTGGGAATGTATAGGGCAGTGCTGTGACCTGTAGTACTACCAGTATATATCAGTAGGGTGTTGGTAATGTATAGAGCAGTGCTGTGACCTGTAGTATTACCAGTATAATCATGTAGTGTGGTGGTAATGTATAAGCAGTGCTGTGACCTGTAGTAGTACAGTATATATCATGGTGTGGGGGTAATGTATAGAGCAGTGCTGTGACCTGTAGTCCTACCACATATATCATAGTGTGGTGGTAATGTATAGAGTAGTGCTGTGACCTGTATTACTACCATTATATATCAGTATTGTGGTGGTATTGTATAGAGTCAGTGCTGTGACCTGTAGTACTACCAGTATTATCAGTAGTGTGGTGTAATGTATAGAGCATGCTGTGACCTGTAGTACTACCAGTATATTCAGTAGTGTGGTGGTATTATAGAGCAGTGCTGTGACCTGTAGTACTACCAGTATTATCAGTAGTGTGGTGGTAATGTATAGAGCGTGCTGTGATCTGTAGTCCTCCCAGTATATATCAGTAGTGTGGTGTAAGTATAGAGCAGTGCTGTGATCTGTAGTACTACCAGTATATCTTAGTAGTGTGGGGGTAATGTGAGGCAGTGCTGTGACCTGTAGTACTACCATTAATATCATTGTGGTGGTGTAATGTATAGAGCAGTGCTGTGATCTGTATACTACCGTATATATTAGTAGTGTGGTGGTATGTATAGAGCAGTGCTGTGACCTGTAGTAGTACAAGTATATATCAGTAGTGTGGGGGTAATGTATATAGCAGTGCTGTGATCTGTAGTACTACCCAGTGTATATCAGTAGTGTGGTGGAATGTAATAGAGCAGTGCTGTGATCTGTAGTTCTCCCAGTATATATCATAGTGTTGGGGTAATGTATAGAGCAGTGCTGTGATCTGTAGTTCTCCCAGTATTATCAGTTGTGTGGTGGTAATGTATAGAAGCAGTGCTGTGATCTGTAGTACTACCAGTATTTATCAGTAGTGTGGGGAATGTATAGAGCAGTGCTGTGACCTTAGTACTACCAGTATATATCAGTAGTGTGGTGGTAATGTATGAGCAGTGCTGTGACCGTAGTACTACCAGTATATATCGTATGTGGGTAAGGTATAGAGCATGCTGTATCTGTAGTTTCTCCAGTATATATCAGTAGTGTGGTGGTAATGTATAGAGCAGTGCTGTGATCGTGTAGTACACCAGTATTATCAGTAGTTGTGTGGTAATGTATAGAGCAGTGCTGTGACCTGTAGTACTACCAGTATATATCAGTAGTGTGGTGGAATGTAGAGCAGTGCTGTGACCTGTAGTACTACCAGTATATATCAGTATGTGGTGGTAATGTATAGAGCAGTGCTGTGACCTGTAGTCCTACCAGTATATATCAGTAGTTGTGGGGTAATTTATAGAGCAGTGCTGTGACCTGTAGACTACCAGTATATATCAGTAGTGTGGGGTAATGTATAGAGCAGTGCTGTGATCTGTAGTTCTCCCAGTATATATCAGTAGTGTGGGGTAATGTAATAGAGCAGTGCTGTACCTGTAGTACTACCAGTTTTATCAGTAGTGTGGTGGTAATGTATAGAGCAGTGCTGTGACCTGTATACTACCAGTATATATCAGTAGTGTGGTGGTAATGTATATAGCGGTGCTGTGACCTGTAGTACTACAGTATATATCGTAGTTGTTGTGGGAATGTATAGGGCAGTGCTGTGACCTGTAGTACTACCATATATATCATTATGTGGTGGTAATGTATAGAGCAGTGCTGTGACCTGTAGTACTACCAGTATATATCAGTATTGTGGTGGTATGTATAGAGCAGTGCTGTGACCTGTATTCCTCCCAGTATATTCAGTAGTGTGGTGTAGTGAGGCAGTGCTGTGACCTGTATGTACCTCCCAGTATATATCAGTAGTGTGGTGGTAATGTATAGAGCAGTGCTGTGACCTGTAGTACTACCAGTATATATCAGTAGTGTGGTGGGAATGTATAGGGCATGCTGTGACCTGTAGTACTACCAGTATATATCAGTGTGTGTGGTAATGTATAGGGTGTGCTGTGACCTGTTAGTACTACCAGTATATATCGTATGTGGTTGGTATGTCTAGATCAGTTCTGTGACCTTAGTAGTACAAGTAATATCAGTGGTGTGGGGTAATGTATAGAGCAGTGCTGTGATCTGTAGTTCTCCCAGTATATATCATAGTGTGGGTGGTAATGTATAGAGCAGTGCCTGTGACCTGTAGTCCTCCCATATATATCAGTAGTGTGGTGGTAATGTATAGAGCGTTCTGTGACCTGTAGTAACTCCCAGTATATATCAAGTGTGTGGTGGGAATGTATAAGAATCACAGATACCAGACATGAATCACAAAAGCTTATTTGCATATCTGAAAAACGTCTGTATTACAGTGCCCCATTGGCATCTAATTTTGATATGATGTGGTGATATGGGGAGGACTTGTAACCCTTTATCAGCAGGCATTGTTAGTCAGGGGTGTCAAAGTCTGGTGACAGTCCAAACAATTAAAGTGTATGAAGTGCATTGTACTGTATAATTATAGTCTTATGGATTAAAAAAAAAAATCTGCGAAAATGGGGCCATTCTCCGATCAACTCTGTGTGTGAAGAGACCTCAGTGACCATGACTAGCTGTAGCTCATAATGGAAGTATGTTGTAAACTTTCAATTGATTAGTAGATAGGAAATATGTAGCTTTTGTAGTTGACACAATGTTACAAGCACCATAATATATCATATTTATTATACATTACATACTCCTTATATGTTATGGTGCAATGTACATATAACTGTGTCCAGACTGATTTTTATCCTCTTCGTGTGAATTCAATCTGATAATATCTTATCCATGTGCTTTGTATTTATTTATTTTTTGCAAAATTTGGTGACTGTGTGAGTTTGAATATTTCCATTATTGCTGTTACTGACATCTATTCTCTGTCACTTAGCTCTCACATCTTAGTAGATAAATTTTCTATTATTTAATTTTTGCTGTTAAAAAAAGAATAAAGATGTATTACATTTCCAAATTTTAAGAGGTCATTTTAAGGTAGTTTTGGTATCAAAAATAAGTGAACCACCCTATACTTAGCTTTGGAGGCCTCCATGGCTCCAGCGTGGCTTTCATCTCTTGTCCTTCTTGTATTGCTTTCCTTGCATTTGTGACCGCTCAGCCAATCAATGGTCCAGTCTGAATGAAAGGAACTACCGCGCTTGGATAGAATGCATCAGCTGCCATTTGTGCAGTGTACATTCAGAGATCGCATTAACGCCTCACCATGCGTCATAAGCGCATGATGAGCACCATTACGCCTAAAATAATTTCCAAAGGTACGCTTGGCAATTATTCCCTTAGCGCGCAGCAGGACACATGATACAGTGATCCATGTAAACGGTGCGCCGGAGATAGCCAAAGCAAGAGTGCAGGTCCAGGGGAGACATATGGCCTGCGGGGCTCCCGCTCATTCTGTAGGCCTGTGCGCAGCCACCAGTGTTTGGTATGAGTGTGCGCCGCGGGTCGGTGGCATCCCCACTAGGGGGAGGGGGGGAAGGCACTAGCGACAGGGTCATCATAGTCTGTTCATTGAACTTTATGAGGAGACTAAGATAGGCTTGTGTACTCGGTGTTTACTGCATTATGTAATATTATACTTCCACAATTTGCTATGTCAGCACAGAGGATAGTGACTGAGATGATTTTTTTGCATAAATAGCGTCTATTAACATTATAGACGGCTATGAGTTATATATTATCTATTACCGAATTTTCATACTCCTCCTCGGCTAAAAATCCTCCCCAAAATAGTAAGTGGAGTATTATTACCCTTCTGGAAAAAATGTTAGTGCGACCTCTGTGTACATTTGTCAGCATGTCCTGACATAAGGAGACAGAGAGCTGCCAAGAAGACTTAGTAGCAGTTGAGTGTCTATGTTTATTTTTTTAAAGCAGAACTTCCCCTTTGAGGTTTCACAATTCTGAAAACTGACTTAATTCCCTGATTTCCCCTGACCTATGAGCCAAATCTAAGGCGTACGTCATGTACCAAAGAGCCTCATGCAGAAACTCTGGGACCACTTATAGGGGTCTGTCTTTTGTTTTCCTCCTTTTGATGACCTTGTTCTTGATTTAGTACCAGTTTTGTCAGGGAGATGGTAACATACAAGTATCGCACTGCTGAGGCATTTTCTTTTTTTCCTACTTCCTCCTTAAAGAATTATGTCACCAGATTTTACTCCTTTAAACTCGTAACATCCCATAGGATAAATGAAATATCCTTTCAAGAATTCCCTCTTTTATGTGAAATCTCACCTGATTATCTATAAAAAAAATCTCTTCCAAAGTCAAATTCAAATGAGCTGAAGAGAGCAGATTATTAAGTCATGATGTGACGCTAAATTGGGAGCATCACTTCAGATTCCCTTATTTTGGCTTCTTAAGTACCTAGAACTGTACTGGATAAAGATATATCATCTTTCTAATTGCATCAGGCTTGTGGTTCTCTAAGCTACAGAACTGGATATACAGGCAGTTAACCCTTTAACAACCCAAGACGAAATAGCATGTATCGCAGCAAAGACAAAGGGGGTCATTTACTAAGTGCCCGATTCGCGTTTTCCCGACGTGTTACCCGAATATTTCCGATTTGCGCCGATTGTACCTGAATTGCCCCGGGATTGTGGCGCACGCGATCGGATTGTGGCGCATCGGCGCCGACTCGCCGACGGAAATCGGGGGGCTTGGCCGAACGAAAAACCCGAAGTATTCGGAAACCCGCCGCATTTAAAAACCGAAAAAGTGCCGCTTGGGGACGCTTACCTTCACCTGGTCCGAGGTGTGCATTCCGGCGCAATGATGACTTTCAGCGCAGCAGCGCCACCTGGTGGACGGCGGAAAACAACCTTCATAAATCCCGCGCCGGACCCGAATCCAGAGCAGAGAACGCGCCACTGATTCGCGATTGGGCCGGGTAAGTAAATCTGCCCCAAAGACTTACCGGTAACACCCGCGATCGGTGCTAGCACCGATCGAAGTGTTAACCTGCACATCGCCGCGGCCGGCCGCTTCAAAAAGATCTTGTTGAAGATCGTCTCTCCCCGTGACATCATTGGGGAACAACGATCGGTTTTCAATGACAGCCTCGGGTCTTCCGAAGGTCCGGCTGTCTGGATTTAACCCATTCATTACTATGTGCTAATTGCACATTGTATGTATGAGAAGGAAAATCCCCATATACTTCAGTAGTATGGCAGTATATGGTAGGATCTACAGACAACCAAAGGGTCTGAAAAACAAGCGAAAGTAAACCAAAAAAAGTAAAAATAATAAAAACAAATCACCCTCCTTTCCCTAGAACTGTTATAAATATAATAAACAGTAAAAATCATATACACATTAGGTATCGCCGCATTCAAAATGCCTGATATATCAAAATATAATAACGGTTTTTCACTGTGTCTAACCCCGTAACGGAAATAGCAAGAATAAAGCGATGAAAAGTTTGTACAATCCTAAAAAGGGCAGCATTGAAACGTCATCAAAATTCTAACAAATGACACCACACACAGAAGTATGAAAAAGTTATAATCGCCATATTATGGCAAAATAAAAAAAACATTATAAATGTATACAAATTTGTATCCCCGTTTTTGTACTGAGCCAAAGAATAAAGTAGACATGTCCATTTGAGGCGCACAGTGAAAGCTGTAAAATCCAAGGCCACAGAGAATTTGGAACTAACCCAAAGAGATGTGTAATATGGACTGAACAGTAAACTACATTTTTTTTCTCATCATTCCACCATATTTTTTTTTTTTTTTTGCAGCTTCCCAGGACATTGCGTTGCACATTAAATGGAGCAATAAAGGGAATGCAACGGAAAAGGCTGTCCATCCCCATTATCATGGCGTATAGCCATGACGTTTGTGAGAAATATGGAAGACCCATTGAGATATATCTTTTCTATTTCACAGTGATCTGTTATTTTAGAGAAATGTAATTATCTTTATCAAATTAGCTTTGCAGATCACCAGGGGCGGGGCAACACCGGCTGTTTCACAGTATTTCTTATTGTATTTACCTACTTTCTGTAAGGGTGTTGCCATAAGGGCATAAGGGTTCAACCAGCCAAACGCATGGTAAACATACAAAACACATGCGTTTAAAAAACGGTCCAGAACGCACTGTGTGACAGCACCCTGGGTGATGCCACACAGGCCTTTTACCCGTTTTTGGTCCATTTTTAAGCAGTCCGTTAAAAAACGCATGCGTTTTTGGACGGACTGCTTCCAAACGGACCAAAACGGGTTCAAAACGCCATGTGTGGCATCACCCTTAGGGATGTCAGTCCTTCTGTGAGGGGGTGGTGCTGGTTGCTTCTCAGCAGTAAGAAGTGTAAAACATGCACCAGCCTGCATGACCCCACCACTGGTTCACCGAGATGGCAGTTTATATAAAGAGAAAAAAAACATTTTTTCTCTAAAATGACAGATTGTTGAAAACAGGAAATGTATTTGTGGAAAGCTTATAAATGTCTGCATAATGCTGGTTTCACTTGGGATGGACTTGGTGATAAACTCCCCTTTAGAGTAGTGTAATCCTGTTTCATGGCAATGTTTGTCATTCTGCAGTCATAGATTTTTGCCCCACCAGTGCAATTCATTATGTGTCACTTTCGGAGTATTCATTTTCAAGTTCCCACATGTCCGTTTACCAGTTTTTCCAGTAGGAAATCAAATGGTGTGGCTTCACACAAACTTTTAATGGAAGATGTTTTTAGAGTAAATGAGAATTTTCAAGATATTTTTATATAACTGCTCTAGTGTTTGGCAGTTGCTGCTGGGATTTCTGTTGTTCTACTACAGCTAACGGAAAGAACTGTGAAGATATCTGAGACACTGGACTTGTTTCTTCCACACATAATAAAGGTGCACACAAGGCATTGAGCAGAATTGTCTGTCAGAGCTGTCAGCAATAATACATTATGTGAGAAAATTTGCCATTCTGGAGTTGGAGTCTGTGTATGTACCTAGTGAGTTAAAGGACCTCTCTGTTCCCTATTTTTCCCTTATCCCAGTATGTGATTCTGCAGAGCTTTCTCTGTCTCTCTGCACCTCAAGCTGTGTCATAGACTCCTCTGCAGCAACCATCCCCTTCCTTTTTTCTAAAGAGACAGACTCCTCATTTTGATGGATTTTCTGTTTGAGCCAACTTCTGAAAGTATCACCCCCTCCAGATAATCTTAAAACCTCCAACTTATATAGAGGGCCCCTTCAGACATGTGACAGCGGCCAACAATCTTTAGCCACAGCTACGATGTTTGCAGGATGAGTTGTATTTTTCAATTATGCCATTTTTTTTGAGTACAGATAACCCAACTGAAGCAACTTTTGTTAACTCTTTCTGGGAAGAGCATTGTTTATATTCTATTTTTCAGTTCTCACTAAATATAACTAAATATAAATAAAAATAACTTATTAACTTGAATAAATCAGAATAAATTGATTGGAATTTGAGTTGCTATCTAGTAACGGGGGCTTAACGTTTTCCGTTGTGAGGTACGTATAACTTTTTGGACTTGACTAGTTCATTTTATCAAGTCTATAATGGTTTGTGATATGACAGACTCAGTTCTTCCCATGATTATGCCTAATATGGCCACCTGAGGAAATGTTGTTTTTCACATACAGAATAAAAAATAATTGACATGCAAAAAAACAGCAGTGTAACAGTAGTAGAATCTAGTGACAGTAATATCGACCAATGTAGCAAGCAGAAGGCCTCTTAATAATGAACAACATAATAACGAACAAGAGAAAACTAGAGGAAAGGACAAGGCTTCAATGCAACAACATAAAGGTGAAAATCTTTATTAGTGAACAACAATAAAAATGTATAAAATAGACTGAGAAGCATCTCAGAATGGATACAAGAAAGGACACCAGGTAATACGTCCTAAGATACATGAACTAAATATACAATACAGGCGGTCCCCTACTTAAGAACACTCGACTTGCATACGACCCCTAGTTACAAACGGACCTCTGGATATTGGTAATTTATTGTACTTTAGTCCTGGGCTACAATAATCAGCTGTAACAGGTATCAATGGTGTCTGTAATGAAGCTTTATAGTTAATCCTGGTTCTTATGACAATCCAACATTTTTAAAGCTGTATACTACATGGGGGCTGGCTGGCTGTATACTACATGGGGGCTGGCTGGCTGTATACTATACGGGAGCCGTCTGCTGTCTCCCTAATGGGGGCGGCTGGCTGTATACTACATGGGGGCTGGCTGGCTGTATACTACATTGGGGCTGGCTGTATACTACACCCTTGGCTTATACTCAAGTCAATAGGTTTTCCCAGTTTTCTGTGGTAAAATTAGGGGTCTCGGCTTCTACTCAAGTATATATGGCAATTTGCAAAAGTTATTAAAATATTATGTTTTCATAGTGCTATTAGCAGGGTGTATAGTTTAAGAGTGACAAATAGTTTGGGTAAGAAAAATGTAAAATGATCTGCTATGAAACAAAAAATACCTTT